>JACJUY010003754.1:0-14474 GCA_014220935.1 Platorchestia sp. MABIK | reverse complement strand
TGCTTTGTATGAAAGGGGTCTGACTGTGGATGTGGCGAGAGGGATGACTGCGGACAGAAGTGAGTGGGGCAGTGCATAAGAAGCTAATTTCATTTTTGACGCTGTACTGGGAGCTTGCCCGCGTGTGATGGGGTTGACCTGTCCTGTGCGGGGGTAGGGGCTGCACTCAATGAAGCAGTCGGGGTAAACCAGCTATGGCTGTCGGGCCTGAATGTGGAAGGTGGTTGTGCTGGGCTGCTGCTGATCCTGGCAGTTCTGGTGCGGCCAGTGCTGCCTCTCTCGCTTCCTAGTGACTAAGGGTGATGATTGTGGCCTACTGTCGGCTACCCTCCCATAGGGAGGAGAGGCCTGGTATATGTATGTATGTAATGATGAGTTGCAAAAGCCAATACGAATTCCTGCACTATAAAGAACCGTGATACCTACAAGAAAAAATTTTTTTAATTGCAAAGCTTTAACATCGATACCTCAATCGTCGAGAATCTTTCACAAAACACGGATTAACATCTTTCGATTTCGGTTACCATCGCTGCTTCTACTCAACCTTCTCCGCACATTCTTCTCCGCCACGACGTACTCGAGACGCCTTCTACAAGAATTATCAAGCATTTTCTCTTTCCTCATACTACTAAAGTTCTTACCTTTTTTCGGGGGAAAATGTTTCATGTAGAATAAATTATGTATCACGAAGGTATACTTATCAACTATTATCTCTTTCCTTATATTATTAAAGTTTGTAACTGTCTGTTCGGAGAAAATTTCATGTAGATTTAACTTTAGATAACCAAGAAACACTTACATATTATTGTGAACATCTTAAAGTAGACTCGGGTTTCTTGTTACACCGATAGGACACGTTTGTTTCCGACAATCACGCCCGATGTTTAGCGCATGTTCTCCTCATTCAGTGGAGTCGCAGCGCGCAGAGAGTTAATATCTGAGAGAGTGCACGAAGCGCCTCCATTGTATGGTGCATCCGTGAGGACGTGCTGCTATTGCATGCAGTGTGGCGATATTGAAGGCTCGTTCTTGCCTATAGTAATCCTCACAACTGATTCCTTTTTAATTATCTATGAATTGAACGATCGCTAGAGTGTATTTTCCAAATAATACGCATTCTCTCTCAACATTGAACAGTTACTTGAAGTAGCATCGCAATTACAATTGAACGCGAGCTTTGTGAATTTTATTTGCAAAAACATAAAACATGTCAATTCTAACCTCCACACTGTAGTCAATTTGGAGTTTACTTACGAATCTCCCGCATCACTGCTGATTCTCAATTACTGTGGGGTGCTTTCAGAGACCTACCCATTCAAGATGAGTGTTCTGAATGTATTTAGAAATTGCAATGCGTCTATCTTTCTAGTTTTCCTGCGATAGTGAATGTCAACAGTTTTTCTTATACAGGGTGTTTTTTAAGTACGGGACCCGAAAAACTCTTTAATAACTTTTGATATAATGAACGGATTTTTTAAAACAAAACTGCAGAAGAAATCTGAGATTTATATATTTTATTTGGTACCTACGTATTCATGATTCAACGGTCAAAATAAAAATCAGGCGACACAGTAAAATTCATAAGGCTATGAAACTCTGCCAATATGGCGAACTGGACAAAGGAACAATCAACTTTCATAAGCACTGCATACTTCTCTATTGGAAGCTAATTGTTCCTTTGTCCAGTTCGTCGTCTTGGCGGCAGGTTCAAAGCAGGCTGAATTTTACTCTGTCCTCTGATTCTTATTTTGACTGTTGTATCATAAATACGTAAGTACCAGGTAAAAGATATAAATCTCAGGATTCTACAGCCGTTCTGTTTTAAAAATCCGTTCATTGTATCAAAAATTATAAAAAAATTTTCGCTTCCCGTATTTAAAAATACCCTGTAGTATTAGATGTCTTGATATTTTCCTGGGTTTCTAAATTACCTTTTTGTTGCCAGAAAACAGGGATGTACTTCCAACATTATTAATGATCGCTATCTAAAGGCATGATTTGACAAATTAAAATATCTCCACAAACTTATGGAAATAACTTTTTTCCCGCTGTTCAACGCTGAAGGCAGAGAATTAGTAAATTGATTGAGTTATACTGAAAGATTAAAACAAGGAACATGAAAGCTGATATAATTTTAAGCTTTCCGAGAACAAAATGTCAGCCCCAAGAGAACCATAACAAACGCAAGAGCCGTAGGGCTGAGTATTAATGAAGGAAGGGCGAGCAGGTGTGAGTGATGGGGTGGAGAAGCAGGGGTGAATATTTGGACGGAAAAGAGAGGTCGGTAATGGGGCGGTAGGAGCAGATGTAAATTCTAAGACGTGACTTACTCCGAACTTCAATGCCTTACCTTTTTATACCCAACACAGTGATTCAATATTTCCTAGAACTCTAAACCTAATAACATCAAAAGTTCCATGATGTCTCTGAACTCAAATTTTTATGCATACCCCTTGAATACTTGTAACAGTGCACCATAATTTTATTAAACTGTGAGGAATTGCAAGCAATTAAATCAAAAGATGATCCGGCCACGAACTTCTGCGTACATACATATCACCTTGTTACTACGCAACACAGTCTTCCATTATTTCACTTTAAATACGAACTTATGTGTATCATTTTCCTAAGCGTACATCCGTTCGTTATAATTTCAGTCAACCGCCAGTACCCAGACGAAGACTGACCATGTACTTCAATGCAGCCGACTTGGTTCTTCATGACAGGAGTGTTGATTTGACACATGTAGCAGCCGCGGTCCTTCTCCCTCACGTTCCTGATGTGAAGGTTCCAGGTCCTGTGCTCGTCATGCGTGACCGCCACGCGACTGTTGTGCGTCACCACGCGCTTCTGGATCGTCAGGATCGTCTGCGAGTCCACCTTCAGCCACCCCACCTGGGAAGTGTGGGAAATTTCTGATAGAGAATCAAAGAATGTTGATTAAAAATTTGAAAACGTAAAAGATTCTTAATGAGTTAGTCACTTCAATAAAATGAACTTTCTGGAGACCGGCTCAGCGATTCGTCGTGTAAAATATGATGAAGGGAATGGAAGTAAACGTTTTTTGTTGTTTGATTGTTGCTGTCCTTAGTAGTCAAAGTCACAGTGGGGCTTGCAGGCCACTAGGAAATTGAGTGCTCAGGCTGGGAAAATACATCGTAGGATAAGTTTGTGAAGCAGACGAGGAGTGTGCATTTGTGAGTTTTTGAGCATTGTAACGCAATAGCTGCAAATCCCACGCGTTAACTACGGGAGAGTAGGCCGAAAATTTATGACGTCCAAAGCTCAAAGTAAGAAATGCTGATGGCTGCACAGATTCGCGTCAACTGACTTTCAGTGTAGAGAGGTTTAAAAATGAGAACTGATAACGTTTCATTGGAAACGTTTTTTCTTATAATTATCAACACTGGTCTTAGGACATTCTTCGAAAGCGTCGACTGAAAGAGATTTAACTTCTAAATCATTTTAGCTTTAGCTCAAAAGTCCATGACGTAAAAGATTATGCACACGGTATGATTGTATTTATTGCACCCAGTATGACCATAAGCACCGAGAGAGCAATCTTCATTCAATTAGTTTTGAGCTTTTACAAGAGAATGTTGGCCGCGTAGCCAGAGTTGGTTACCTTGTAGTTAACAGCTGTGGCCGGAGTAATGAACCGATACCAAATAGCAACCGATGCCAAATCGAGAAACGTTTCAGATTAACACTAAAACCTGATGCCGATACTTCGAAACATGAATTGCCCTCACTAATAAACAGCACTACCGTAACCAATCATCAGTATTCGGAACTGATAGTCGCTCATACCAACTAACGTCTTGAAAATTGAGCGAAATTAATTCCGCAAAATGGCCCTTACGAGCCGATACCTTAAGTTCAGTCAAAAATTGGGCATAATTGAAATTAATTATTGATATCAGACCTCGAGATTGATCGCCATGGGGCCAGGCTTTGTGTTTCACACGTGGGGATTCCGTGCTTCATTTCGAAAATTTAGCGCCACTTTTAATTTGATATTTATTGAACACTAACTCTAGGAAAGTTACTTTTCTTTAAGCTAATGATCATCAAAAACTTGAAGATGAAGAATGCACTAAGCATTGAAATCATATATATTAAAATTTTCCAAGGCCTAAAAATGAAATAACCACAAAGTTTCAATTTTACAAAATGTTTAAAGACACCAGCTCCATCCACATTAAATATTGTGAAACAAAAAAATCAAAATTAATGATCTAGAAATTATTTTTAAAAGTCATCTTCCTACCGTAAAATTAAGTATTGGGTCCGTTAATTCACTTAAAGTTCACTCTTTTTCCACAACAAGAAAGTGATTCCTAAACAGATACGGGCATCCCTTGTGTATGAGTTAATTAAGTTATGTAGAGTGTACATCTGGCTTTGTTGGCATGACGACTTTGCCATTCTACATAAGGATTGCCCAACACCGGGGAGTCGATACCGTAGCGGAAGACCTCTGACCCAACTGCCTCATTCATCCATCCGCCTTCACAGTGAGTAGTGTTGTAACCACATAGCAGAAGACAATTGTTCTTTCTTACGCACTACTTCTAAGGATTTCGAAAAACGCATATCAGAATCCGTTAACACTTTCAAAGAAAAACGGGTCCTAAATTCTACAAATAATTCAAATCCTTTGCAATTTATGTGTAAATTTTATTGTGTCCTTGTACTTTTAAGAAATGAGGTTTTTTCAATTTTTCAGATTACTTACGGAGGATGGAGCTGGTCACCGAAACGTTTTACATAATTTATATTTTGTGGCTATTTTATATTTAAATCTTGTGAAATTTCAATACCTATGATTATGCTACAATGTACTGTGTAGTGAGTAGCGGCACGGTTGTGTTAAACGTTACTTTGTTGAATTTTTTTTTTTTCTAATATGAATCAGTATGTCTGATGACTGTCAATTCAGAATGTAATGCAATCCTACTTTAAATTTTTTTAATTTCTAGCACAGGGCTTCTTTCCCTATAAGTAGGCATGGGTGAAAAATAAATGCAGAAAAAGAAAGAAAGAAGACAGAGTAAGGAAGTACAAGCGCTTTTCATAGCCTCGCAGCGGGTATTCAGTAGAGCATTTTCAAGATTGTATTGGTATTCGCGCTTGCTTCCGACTGTGTCCCTTAACTTGCGTGGGAGTGTTTCTCAAATGTCTACTGCTTAACAGAAAAACAGTAACTAATTTTAGGAGACTTCCTGTCTCAATTATGGCGAAAAGTCAAAACACTTCATTGAAGAGAAAGCAATAAACTTCATCACAGCTGCCGCAATGTACAGCGGCATCAGCAAGTATAAGTGAATGAGACAGTCGCACCCAGGCGTAATCAATGTCATTATTTCCCCCGGCTGCGCGCAATGAATTTCCCTGCCATGACATCTCCAGTTGCACATTTTTCTCCTTCTCGCACAACCAAGGTAACCTGATCTATTTTCCCAGGCAATTGTCTCACCTGGAGCTATCGTTTGCGCACTACAATCTTCTTAAAGCGACTAATGCTGAAAGCATCTTATGCTATTTTTTCTAATCTGGCCCCTTTTAATGGCACAATCGAGCGCGAAAAAGAATAGCAGGATGCAAGAGTGTCTCTTTCTAGGGAATAATAAGACGTTCTGAGCAGAGGAGGCGCAGCTGTGCCATATGAGCGCGCTGGGCCGCACCTTCCTCGTTCCGAGGAAATCTTCGGACCTCCGAGCCTATTTTTATCAGATCGAGAGCAAGGATGAATGCAGCTCGTCTAAAAACTAAGGGAACAGAACTCGCTCCGAGACAGCGAAGTGAGCTCAGGTGTCGCGTTTCCTGCCTTCTCAGAGCACTGCCTGTGGAATAAAAACATCTTGTCTGACATTACTGACACTGACAAGGGCCTCGAAGAAATATCAATTCCCAAAATGAAAGCAGTATGAAAAGACTGAAGCAATTTTCGTGACTAGTTTAAGTGTCATGCTTGTTCTTCGAGCTTATTTGCACAAAAATAGAGTCATCGGCGGTACTCTTTTCCAATCCAGTAGATTTATTGAAAATCAAAATTCATTAGGTAATAATGGTTTTAAGTGAGTTTTTGATTGGTTCAAATTATTTCCATGAGTAACTTTGCAAATTCTACTTCACTGATGTTCCGTGCCGCTTCCCTTAATTCATCACTTTCACAAGATGAGACGATTTGAGAATTTCCTCCGTCAGTTTTCATTGGCCGAGTGCCCCAGTGATGAGAATATGCGTACTAATTTTACTCATTCAAAGTTGGCCACAATAGCTCATGCCTACCGAAGATAGAATGGCGTCCATTGACGTCAAAGAAAAAAACATATGAAACGTTTATTGAAGTTTATTGAGAATAAAATTGATGCAAAAAATGCATAATATTAGTTTCTAAAATATCTTACCAACTTGATGTAAATATCCGTAGTTGTTAAACATACGTAGACATCAAAATAGCCATGTCAACGGTTGAACAAGCGATCATAAGAAAAACAAGAAAATCTATTATCTTGGTTAAGTTATTCTAAGTTTGAGAGGAATTATAAATTCAGGTGAGAAAAAGGACTATGACACATTTTTGCAGAAGGCCTTGGAAGAAGGCGAGGTCTCCACTTACATTGGCTTTAAAGTCTAAGCTGCTGCGGTAGCCGTTGGCAAAGCTGCAAGTACATATATTGAGTGAAAATAAATCATGTCTGCATGCATTGCATCTAATATTAAATGGTCCACTTGTTGGAAATTTGAAACTAGCCTTTCACGTACACTTCTCAGCGAGTACCTATAAAAGTTACTAACTAGAAGAAGTTGCTTTACCACGCAATATAGTCGCAATAACTGTCTCACAACGCTAAAAAAACATTTTACAACTCTCATAGAGCAATTAAGTAAGTATTTACGCTGATAAGTCGAAGTGAGACCCAGACTGAAGTCTTTAAAGCATAATAAATTATCAACCATGGGAAAGATGGGCGAAATTTGTCTTTGCTCTAACTGTCGTGGATTTGTGTGATTTTCTCTGGAGTTAATAAGGGCTGAAAAAATGCATAATATCCACTGTAAGAACCTCATCAGAAAAAAAATACCGGATGCACTTGTCTTGTTAGTCATGAAACCCCTACCATGTTATTATCTCCAGATCTAAGTTCTGTCTTTCTTAATTATACAAGACCAACACAATGAAATGAAACTGTATTAAATAGAGTCAATGCTATCAGGAACCCAGACGTTTTACACAGAATTAAATTACAGTAGCACATTTTCGTTCATTAGGATCGAACAAGACCAGCAATTAAATGAACTGATCTGAGACAAATTCTCGTTTTTGGAAACATGGAACGAGCGGGGAACGGTCGCAGCCTCTTCAGGTTCGGAGCAATCAGTATAAACGTCAGTCGTGATTCACTCTGCAGAACTTGGCCGTAAGACGGACTTCTTATTTTACCGGCGGAGACTCGACATCTTCACTGGATGCGCAGTAAAACTAGTCGAGCTCCACAGGACTTTTACCACAATTCTACGCCAGTTAAAGAGAGGCATCTACGACTTTTAACTCATTTAAAACAGGAAATTTGTTAGTCAGCTTAGAGCAACAAAGGGGATACACCATATGCATTTCTACACTTAACCCAGGAAGATTAGAATATCCAGTGTTCTGCCAACTGCAGTTAACCGTTCATACCGTTTGATTTTTCTCTCAATCTAACCTGATTACAACTCCCGTTATACACAGGGTTGGAAAAAAATGGGTTGTTTAAAAAAACAGCCAACCTGTTTTTGGGGGTTTCATTGGGTTATATTGTTTTCTGTCGTTTTATTTGATTGCGGTACCCCAAATTATTCTCACAAATAATGTTTTTTATTGCTTAGTTCAATGATTTATGAGTGCAGTGTGAACACAGCGAAAGCTACTCTAGTCAAAAACAGTAGCTGCCACCCTATCAGGAGAACGATTTAGTAACTTATAAATTTATGATTTTCGGGCTCTTTCAGTCTTGCTGTCAGTGTCGTTAAGTGTAACATGAGACTGCAGGCTCAGCATTGCATTATCTTGTTAGACCCACTAGTTTCCTTTCTACGATATAAGATAGCAGGGTCTGCACCTGTCCTAACCCGTAAGGCCTACTGGCAGTTACTTGCATTCCGCAGTTCATCAGTGTTGGACGTGAGTGAGAGTGCTAGTGTTTGCTGATCAGTTTCTCCTTTTGACCTTCATAATTCCCATTATTAAATAAATATGACTGAGTAACTCCTTTGAACTGTATTTTGTGTATTGAGATTATTAAAGTTGGATGACCGTAGACCTACATCTAAATAACCCCTAATTGATGTGTTTCGTTGCCTACAGATCTTGCAGTGTTCGCGATTAATTAATACATCAGCAATGCCTTTAGGTTGTGGCAGGAAACAAGGAGCGCCCTTGAGTCATGTAACTGAAATAGAAGGAGACACAACTAAATTTAGCCGTGAATTTTTCGGTGACAAAATAAGCAACAAGATAAAAAGGGTGCGAAATAATTCGGGAAGTGTAAGGAAAATGAAAAGCATGAATAAAAAAACCAGCAGAGCAGGAAGCGCAGCTAGCTGTGCTGACTCAAGAAGTGGCATTGCAATGACCAATTCTAGTGATATCAGCTAGCCGTCAATTTTCTTTTCTTCTTCAGAAGCACCAACTACAGTGAATTCAACTGCATCACTACTGTAAAACGGAATAGGACTTTTGAGTTCCTTTGCACTTCTCAAGAAGTCAAATAATAGATGTTCAAATGAAAAATTTTTCAATTATTACACAAATTCATTTTAATATAAGAGAAAAAATGCAGTTCCACAAGATCAATTCTGTGATGCGACCTGAATACATATCGCCTACCGGCATATTCTGTGTTACAATGTTTGGTATAGGTTAATTAGGGGCAGGGAAAGCTCAAATGCTCTTCAACATATTTAATATTGATCTCTAAGATGATGCAATTAAGACCTACCACTGCCAGCAGAGACTTCCACATGATGGTACAAATTATGTTGTACAACCCAAATGTAAGTAATGAAGGTTCAAATTAAATTCAATATTTAAGTTTGAAAATGGAGCCAATGAAAGAAAAACAATGAAACCGGCATGATGCCTTTCTTACAGGTTTGTGCATTCATACGTGACTTTAAACTTAAAAAACATTTGTTTTTTCCATTTGCTTTTTTGTTTTTATGTGATTTTATTGGTGGGTTTTTATTGGCAACCCTGGTTATACATTGGCACTGGCATCAGGTTGTTAGCATGCATGCCACTCAGCAATAAACTTCAAAAAGCTTATTAAGGTATGAGTAGAAGAAATAATCTGTGTTTGAACCGTTTTTTTTTTGAGGAGGATTTTGAAACCTCTGAGATGCTACAAATTAAGTTGACTGCCAGTAATCTCTCATTTAATTGTCCAATA
Organism: Platorchestia sp. MABIK; assembly: GCA_014220935.1. NCBI lineage: Eukaryota > Metazoa > Arthropoda > Malacostraca > Amphipoda > Talitridae > Platorchestia > Platorchestia sp. MABIK. Next base: position 5,037 of record JACJUY010003754.1, on the reverse strand, counting down.
ATGATTTAGTACAATTGATCACAATTGAAGACTATTTGTTTTAAATAAAGCATGATACTTTATTTATTCACAGTTACATGCGAGTATAACAGCATTGGTGAGCGAGGACATTAAGAATGCTGATTTTAGTTTAGAGTATTTTCAGGGTTTTGAATTCTCAAAAAGTTAATATCGCCAATTTTTCTTTTCAACACATTTTTCCTCCAGTCTTATAATTACCATAGGAATTTAAGTGACAATATTTTTACCATTAGAAGAATTTGGCTGAAGAATTGAACTATCCAAGGGAGTTCACATTTAAAATTCTGGAATTTATGTCAACCTGTCATGGAAATTTTTACGGGTTCGGCCATTGCAGGGGTGAGACACGCGTTGAGACAGGCAGAGACACGGCCGCGGAGACATGGCCTTGAAATTTTCATATTTCTTTTTCGCACTCAGATTCCTGATGTGAAAATTTAATTGAATACTAAGCTCTTTCAGTAATTTTTTCCATACGCAAAGACCCTAATCATTAATTTCAGCTTTCGAAACACTTCCTCGTGTTCTAACAGAACATGTCCCGTTGATTCTGCGTTACTCACACCCCATCACCCAACCAAGCGGCACACCGCTGCAAGTACGCGGTCCTTCAGTTTATCGCTGTTTCGCCAAAGAACCCAATAACCTGATAGAGCATTTACTTTATTTAACTTAGAACTAATGTTTCAGGGCGTGAAATGGTTCATGACTTCGTCTCCGTCCTCATGGCAAATCAGCAAAGCTGAAGAAAACACTCCCTGGAGAGGCGCGTGAATTTCACACATTTACGCCTCTATTTCCTGTGCGTTTTTCGACACCTTCCAACTTCCGTGCACATCTTTCGCACGTGAACGGCGACCTCATCAGCAGGAAATCGTTTTGAGGCTAGTGAGAACTGTTCACTTAGGGTAATTACGCGCTGCGTGTTCCAGTCCCATGTGCAGGGATGCAAGAGACTTATGAACTATCATTTTGATGAAGTTGTCTTTTTTTTTTAAACATGTTATGTGATCGTCCACGTGTTGCTAATGACAGTCTTTGGCTAATGACAGTCAATTCCGCAAAAAATCCACTCAGCGCTTCAATCTTTTAGTTCATTTTTCCGTTGACATTTTGTAATTATTATATATGTGATGTGAAAAGCTTGAGGTACTGTCATTTTTCTGGGTTCCAAATGGATCAAAAACATTTGCCCGAAACAAATAAGATGCAGTGCCCATGCCCAACAATACATTTTAATAATTTTCGTACAAATAGGTCCGTAAATAATTTCTACGCCTTCCAAATTACATTCTAAATAACTCTGAAGTCAATAAACATCGTACAATTTTGAGGAAGTTTGTCTTACCGCGAGTTTACGTTACAAGTCAAATAAAAAATGGACGATGGGCATGTATGAACAAACGAAAAATTAAAAAAGCGGTGTACAGCAAATTGGACTTCATTAATTTGTGATGAATTTTTATTGTTGCAGGGATTTTATTTATGTTGTATATTAATATATACGTCGTTATAATGTGGCACTGGTTTTGAGAGTAAGAGCTCCGGAAGCTATTGTTACGCTCCTCCTTTACGAGCTCCGGAAGCTGTTGTCACGTTCCTTCTTTACGAGCTCCGCAAGGTATTGGCACGGCTGACGCTCTTTGCGCGCTCTTGCCTGACTTCCGGGCACGGCTGGTTTCAAGAGGAAGTCTGTAACCGACAGAGCTCAGTACACTGGTACGTGTGTACCAGAGTGTTTCTTTACTCCTGCCTTGGTAGTCTAAAGCTACTGAAACTGTAGTTTGCAGCTACAGCTAAATAAACCTCATGTTGTATTGGAAAGAAACTACACAACGTTATTTGGCGACGAAGATTTCGAATCTCCAACGGGAATTCGAATTTCAAAAGTGCTCTGAAAACAAGATTGCGTATTCTACAGTTAACTGTCCTCCATTAGATGTTGAAAACAAACAAACAAACATCGGCATCTACGGATGCTTTATTTTCAATTGACGCATGATACATATCACCTTTTACATTGGTTTTTAAATGCCTTATAACTAACACCAGGATGCCATGACGCTTTCCCCCGGTCAAAGACCGGTACCCATTTCAGACACCTGGGTAGAGTGGGGTATTGTGCTTACAATTGTTTCTCCTATACCCAACAGAGAAAATCGCCACCAGCGCTGAGACTCGAACCTGGGTTTCCCGCACGGAGTCGGGTCCTCTAGACACACGGCTATGGCGAGCAAGTGGAAATAGTGTGTGAATTTTTACAGAGATTCAAAGTGCAGTGTGCAGACTCTCTCCAGAAGGCGGGAAACAATGGCGGTAAGAAAGCTAGTATTTTAGTTTAAAATTTGCCTTTAAACATCATTACTGATCTACAACGAAGAATTAAACCTAAGTTACTCACTGATGAAGGATATCTTTCGTTCGCATAAACCTCTAAAATTGTTTGATCCCAACCATGAAGAAACTCTTCTTGAAACTGATAGTTCTGGTTATGGGGTTGCAGCCGAACTTATGCCGTACCTATGTTGATTCTTCTCAAAATTGGTGTCCTGTTCAATTTCGTTCAAGATCTCTAAATAATGCTAAGCGAAACTATTCTAACATCGAAAGAGAGAGCTTTTGTGTTGTTTTTGGCGTCGAAAAATTCAAGAAATTTCTTCTTGGTGCTAAGTTTCTTATTCAAAAGATCAAAAACCTCTTCGTAAACTTTTCGCACATAACAACGGCGTACCTTTCAGTTGTTCCAATCGTATTCAAAGATGGGCTCTTAAACTTTCTTAGTTTGATTATGTTTTTAGCTATTCGAAAGGTAAATGTAACGTAAATATCGGTTGTCTAAGTAGGCTCCCTCTACCCACAACTGTAACAGAACTAGAACCGTACGAACTGATCTTTGCAGTGAGCTCTCTCGATAAAACTCATATTACGTGTGAAAATATAAAAACTAATACTGATATGGATAGTGAACGATGTCAACTCAAACAAAACATAAAGTTTGGCAAGCCTCCTAAACCTCATCCTAATTTGTCTAAATTTAAGAACCTGCTACCTCAGATCACTATCATGAAAGGTTGTATACTTTATAGAGAAAGGGTTTTAATTCCCAATTCATTAAGTAGTTTAGCTCTTGAAACATTTCATGATGGACATCCTGGCATTTGTGGCATGAAATCGTTGGCCAGATCTGTTATTTGGTTTTCCGGAATGGGTAAAATTATTGAAGACATCCTAAAATGTTGTCCTCAATGCCAATTAAATCGAGCAAAGCCTAAGTCTAGAAACGTAGAATGGCCTACTTCTTCTCGTCCTTTTGAACGTATTCATGTTGATCACTTTTTCTACGAGAACAAAATTGTTTTCATTGCTGTAGATGCATTCTCTAAATATATAGAATGCGAAGTTGTACCATCCACGAGTGTGTCAGATATATTGATGCTTTGAGAATGATTTTCAGCAGAAACGAGTTGTGTGATGTGCTCGTAAGTGATAATGCTTCTAACTTTTCATTTCAAGACTTTGAAGATTTTTTAATTTCTAATGGCATTGAACACCTCACACCTCCGCCCCATTTTCCAGCCAGCAATGGTCAAGCTGAGAGGGAGGTAAGGGTCATCAAAGACCTGTTGAAAAAACTCTCTTCTCCTGAATCGTTCAAATCCCCTCTAGCAAAGCGTTATTTCAATCACATTGTATTCCTCATAGTGTCACAAAAATTTCTCCCTCTGTTGCGCTCAACAATCGTAAATTTTTTACTTCCAGAGATAGAGTGAATCTTAAATATTCTGTGTCCAGGTCTAAACCTATGTGTGTAACTCAATTTGATGTCGGTGATCATGTTCTTGCTCTGAATTTAAGAAATGGTCCCAAGTGGCTGAAAGGAATTGTTGTTAGTGAAGTTGCTGTTAATATCTTTCAGGTTCAAATCTTAGCATATTAGATGTAACCTGGAAGAGCCACTCTAATCAGCTGCCTCATTCTTCTGATAATTTGGGATCTATCAGTAGTAAGGCGGCTGAGCCTTCTGCTTTGCAGCCTGTTAGTAGGTCACTTGTAGAAAATAAACCTCGTAAATCAGGTAAAATACCTAAACCTGAAATGCGAATGGATTGTTGAGTTTTTCCTTCCTTTTGTCATATATTCATCAAAAGGGAGGAAAATTGTTGTATATTAAAATATGCGTTGTTATTATGTGGGACTGGTTTTGTGAGTAAGAGCTCCGGAAGCTGTTGCTACACTCCTCCTTTACGAGCTCCGGAAGGTATTGTTACGCACTCTTGCCTGACTTCCGGGGATGGCTGGTTTCAAGAGGAAGTCTGTAACCGACAGAGTTCAGCACACTGAGACATGCGTACCAGAGTGTTTCCGTACTCCTGCCTTGGTAGTCTAAAGCTAATGAAACTGTAGTTCGCAGCTACAGCTAAATAAACCTCATGTTGTGTTGACAAGAAACTACATTACAATTTACCTGCTACCAAATACTAGTTCCTTATATGATGTTTATCATCGCGCTACAAGGCGGATGTGTTGCCAGTCCCTGCCTCCAAATTCTTCCTCAACTTTCAAATATTCCATCCATGACGTTTTTTATAATTTTCCCTGTCATTTCATTCTCATTTGTGTAACTGTATCATTATAAAAAACAATATTTGTTATTTTAAGGATATTGTTCACAACCTACTGTGTATATATGTTAGTATCGTTAACTTCAGAGGCTTAGAAATTAGCTTAAGTGATGGACATTAGTTTAGAAATTTCGTTCATGCCTAGATTGTTATGCATTCCTATTTTGTTTTGGCAAACACCTTATAGTTTGTACGTAGTCTGGATAGAAATCAACTGTGTTGTCGAAAATTAATAACGCATTACCTGTAGCATGCCAAAATTGCATGGTGCTCAGGGTTGATGTAAAAACGAAAGAAAAATTTATGAGACGTAATAAGAATTTATTTAAGAGGAATTTAAAAACGAGGAAAATTCCAAAGAACTTAATCATATTTACTAGGAAAACGTTTCGGA
>JACJUY010003753.1:45845-81424 GCA_014220935.1 Platorchestia sp. MABIK | reverse complement strand
GTCCATTTTAATGGCTGATTACACTGACAGATTTAATGAAATTGACTCAAATCTAAATCATTTGAATGCATTGCAGACAAGCCTAGATGAAATTAGAAGCTATGAAAATATTAATATTCAAAAATTCAATGAATCGATGCGAACAAATTGCAATGATTTTTTGTTGTTGATTTGGAAGTGTTGGTTAATTTACCCAAAAATAGATGAAGTTAATTACCCTCTCGGTGAGTTAATTGCAACTTAGATGTTTTTAGCTTCACCCAAAGTTGGCTAGATGACTCAACTAAGATGACTTATACCTGGAACTGTGAATGGGCCTCCGACCGCTTGGATGGTACCTTTCCTGAATGAACTTCATTTATGATGCTTAAAAGCATTAAAGCTGAAAATAAATCGCAAGTAATAGATTTGTCTGTGAGTCTTGATTTTTCATTCTAATTACCACGAAGCTACACGTATCTTATCAAAGCCTACCATGTTGACCAATAATATTTTCATGAAAGTTCGGACTGATGTCTTATCCGGAATAAAGACTTCAGTTTTACCTATTCATTTCACTGCATCTTATCGAGGAAAATGTCTAAATTACTTGTACCAAGCCAGCAGAACCTTTTTCAAATTGTGTTTCAAATGAATTTAATTTGGGGACAATGCACTCCGATCTACAAGAATTCATCCAAGTATTAGCAATTTACCTACAGAACAATAATGCGATGAACTTTGATTAAACAATACTAAAACCAACCGAAATTTTAACGACTGCATTCAGTTGTCCGACCATCACTCGTACAATTGCACTGAAAAATAGAGAAAAGCCCTTAATTTCTGAATACATCGTGGCTTATATAAAAAAACGTCAAGCGTTCTCAGTTCAACTCAGCATGTGGTGAATGTCTAGAGAAATGTACAACGGATTCAGGAATTATATGTCAAATCAAATGACATTGAAAAAATTACATTACGCTCAAATCCAATCCCCCCAATATAAAACTGGAATAAAAAAATGCGTCTGCTTACTTCTTACCAAGAACCGAATTATAGTTCACGGGAGACAATTGAGCCTTGCGTTCAAGATAATTTGAAACCTCACAAGAAAAAAACATTGCCACTGAGTTCAACAACATTTTCGTAATTACAGAAAATAATGTAACTGATGGTATTTCAAGTGAACCGAATCATCACAAGAAATGCATGGATCTTGTTCGTGAACACGACTCATTTTTCTTTACGCCTACTGACTCTTCTGATGTAATTGTGTGCATAAGCAACCCCAAATTAATTCAAATGAATTAATACATTTTCGGCAGGGATGCTAAGCACTGCTGTTAAAATCAGCACTGTTCAAATCCTGCTTTCCCACGTATTTTTCCGAACTTTCTGAAAATAGTCAAAGTAACTCATAGTTTAAAAGTGGCGACAAAACTGGCGTCAACAATTATAAACCTGTCAAAAAATTAATCAATTATTAGCAAAATATATGATAAAATAGTATATAAAAAGAGTATTCTTATTTTGAATGAAAATCATTTCTCAACGGTAAACAACATGGTTTTCGTGAAAAAAATCAGCAGCTAAGGCTGTGTTAAATCGCTTGCAATGCTTTTATCACAATATTGACGAAGTAAAGCTTGTTTTTTTAGGTTTTTCTTAACTTTTGAAAGGTATTTAATTGCGTGAACAGTAGCATTTTAATCCCAAAACTTCACAGTTATTGCATGAGAGAAGTTGCGCATGATTGATTCAAATCATATCTAACAAATCGGAAGCAATTCGCGGCCATTATCGATGAGCAATTGAAACTACTAAGAATAAGCCCTGAAGTTCCTTGGACCTCTCCTTTCTTTAATCTTCATCAACGATTCTCAAAAAAGAGAAATGCTTCTTTTCCATGCGCTAAGATAGGAGATGGTGAAAAGGAAGCATTCAACTCTTGAAAGTTACAAGGCAATTAATGGATAAAATTATGTCCTTCATTATGCATATTGCTCACCTCACTAGACAATCATCAAAAATCCGTTGGAATCCTCTATAAAACGGCGAATGTTTTGCCTAACGAAGCTGTGAAATATTATTTCAAACGCTCACCTCAGCATATTTACTACACGGAATAGAAGACTGGCACCGAGCTCACAAGCCTGGCCATTAGAGCGGTAAGAAAATTAGAGTATAATGTCCCCTCAAATTTTTCAGGTACAAGTTTAAAATACTTAGGCGTCTGGATCTCTACCAGCTTTTCATTTGTGATTTCACGCATAAAACTTTGTCTAATGGTTGCAACAAAGACCTCAAACGATTACTAATTTCACAAGCTGTCCCTCTTGACCATTTAACCCGAAATTGAAATAGCTTCATACTTCCTTTTAGTTCAAACACTACAGTGGGTCACAACACAGTTTCCTTTACGTTGGAATTAAGATTTGGAACTCAATTTCTGCTGTGATCTGTGAAAAAATATTTGAAAAGGTTTACCTGAATATTAATCACATAAGGTAATCAAGTAAAACCATTTTGCTACATGACTTGTCTTGATAAAGTAATTTGGTACGATTAATGACAAAGACCTTAAATCTATTTTCAAATTTTTTCTTTAAAAAACTGTTCATATATAACTCAAATAAACTATTATTGTAAAATTAAGCAGGAAATCCTGAGTGAAAAAAATTAATTGATTAGACTAGTGAGCAATAAGGTTGAGTGAATTAGATTAAATATAATTGTACAACTTAAAACTGCTCTAATGATGGGTCCAAGAAGTCGGTGAACTTTTCGGTTCAGCAAGTTACTATGTTTATCAAAATGTGTCCATTGTACGAGACTTAAGAAAGAATCTAGTTATGTAGCGCTTGTGGCACATAAATTGTATCAGTTTAATTTTTAGTGTTTATGCCAAATCCATCTTTTGGTCAAATTCAGCGTAAAATATGCTTTAAAGTCTTCGATTGAAGAATTATTTTTTCAATTCTTCTGTTCCACAGAGCATCTTTAGGAACTGCTGATCCGTACACAACTACGTCGGCACAATTTGTCGTACTTTTAAAATTAACTTTGTTATTCATCTCCTAGTGAACTGTAGAACACATGTGTCTTTTCAATTGCCCGTAATATTTGTGGTTTTGTTTGCTCAGCAAAAAGAGGATGATTTATCGAATGTTGCTATGACTGGAATGCATGAGCTTCCCGATATCTCTTGTAAGAATCATGTTCTACAAGCCGAACTTCTAAAGCACAAACTACTTTTTAAGAAATTCCACACCTTACCTCCGATTAATGAAGACGGGAGATAATATTTAACAACGAAATAAACTTTACATCACTAATTGTAAATTTACTTCTTAACCTCAGCGGATTTGAAGGTTCATTTTACTACGTTTTTGAAACCTATTTGCCCATCGTAGAGTCAAGCTGGTTTGATGTAACAACAAAACAAAGAGAACGTGACCGCTTCCATTAACTTCCGACGAGCCAGTGGCTCGACTACACGATGTAAACATAGAGCTGGCAGTCCGTATCTATGCAGTGGATTGATTTGCAATTTTCTTCGATACAAGTAAAAATTTAAGTTTTTTGAGACCTGAGCCTGGCTTCCACGAATCGACATGCACGTAAATACTACCCATGCGCTTTACACTTTTCATCTTCAGCAAAGCAAATTGTAACTCCAATCTGCACCTACATATTTAGACATGAGTCTTGGCCGCATCATTTTAGTTTACGTTGGTTTCTTGCTATATGCAGCACACTAGAATTCAAACATTCAAAAACAGTTTATTCAGCCATGTTATTCATTTTTTTCGCGTCCTTTTTAAACAAATTCAACCTCTCCTTCGAATCAATATCAGCAACAATTGTTGGCTGTAATTATGAGGAAAATATTTTAAGAATATAATCTATCGTGCTCATACAGCGTGCTTGCTCAAAACTTGAATTTTTGCTCTCGAACGCGCACCCGAAAGCCTCGTTTCAAGTAACTCATTTTGTTAGCACACTGAGAGAAATTTTCGACACACGTGTGTGTCTCAAACAATTGTTCGAAATGTTTTGATACACAGCAGAGTATTTCCTTTGACCATATATTAAAGTGGTTGAGAGAGTTAAATTACATTTACACGTTTCAAACGGCTCAAAATTATTTGTAGAAAATCGAACTGTGCTTAGATTTTGTGAATGGAGTCCAATTCTCTGAAAAACCCTAATACCTACACTAATTTTTCTTTTAATTCTCAGACGTTATTCGACGTTGTCTGAGCATTAGTTTACTCAGTGACCAGTTTGAGAAAGGGAAATATTTGTGTGAAATAAAATTGACTCACGTTTAAGTGTGTCGTGGTTGACACACTTAAGTGTGTCGTATAAGCCCATGACACAGAAAAGTGTCTCGGTTTTGGGACAAAATTTTTCTCAGTGCAGTTTACGCAGCACTTCTTACCTGGTGTTGGCTGACGGTAGTTCAACCTTAGCATTCTCCACCGGGTCATAAGAACATGTTGAATTGTTTATTTTGATATGAAAAGTTATACCATCTTAAAGACTACCAATGTATCTTTTGCACATAAATCACAACTACACACTTGATCATTCCCACGTTCCGGCTCAAAGTATTTTCATTTCAAGTCATGTAAAAACTATTTCAGAATAGTACTGAAGGACGCATTCAAATTTGAAAATCCCACTGCAGTGAGTGATCAATCGACCGACGTGGTGTTTGGCTAGCCAAATTTTGCCGTCCAACCTTCATGTGGAATCATCAAATCCTTTTCACACAATTGAATTATTGAACTGTCGCGAACATCTGGCCTATTGAATATAAACAGTGAGCCCGTTGTGACGTTTCTTTCATACGTTAAGGTATTTTCATTTTATTGGAACAAAAATATAGGCTTGTTATTCTAAGCATTTTTGTATCTGGTTTTAACCAGAACTCGGTGCCCATGAACTTGGTGCGTGTTCACTTAGCTGTGGATAAATCTTGATGTGATTTACGTAGCACTCTCCGTGACGGCTACGAATCTCAGATGTGCTCATCGTACTTCACAGTAACGAATGATTAACGTGATGAGGTCATGTGCGAGAGATCAAAGGAAAAATCAGGATTCATGAATAACAGGCGATCATATTTTTTGGGATTCAAAATTAGGAGTTCATTCCACAGAAATGTATGATATATATAAACTAACTGTGGGACAAATGAATCTACTATAAATAGGTGAAATAACCGGCACAAACAGATAGGTAATAGCTAGTAAGGGAGTTGCATGCCAAACAGGTCGGTAAATCAAAGCTTTGATCATAAAATTTTAGGTAAAAACAGTACCAACAACGTCAAGGCTTGAAAATAAGAACATGAAAAGCGTGAAATTCTCCCGCGCAATTTTTGGGGGCAATTGTGTCGGCGTTCGCATGACCGACGCACGTAGCCAGTGAGAGGCAAAGATAATTTCAATTAAATGCTGCACCGTTAGTTAGAGATGCAGATTGGACACCGGCAGCAGTGTGTCAGAGGCAAGCATAACAGTATCTTGATTGCTAATGACTAGCAAATGGATTCGTGTATACGCAGAGTACTTGAGACCCATTCAAAGTACGTGAGAAGCACTCTGAGTACATGAAAATACTCAGAGTTCTTAATTTCTCAGAGTATGTGAGAAGTACTCAGAGTATATGAGATGTTATCCGAGTTTTTGGAAAGTTCTCAGAGTATTTGAGAAGTCCTCAGAGTATTTGAGAAGTTCTCAGAGTACTTGAGAAGTGAATGAGTATTTGAGAAGAAGGAATGACAAATATCACAAGATTTTGTTTCAAACTGATAAAGAGCACGGGACTTTATTTGCACCCTGTAGATAATCCGAGAAACGATACTCAGGAAAATTATTTCATCGAATATGCATCACCTTAAATTGCGTCGTGAAATTTCGAAACGAGAAAAATGAAAGCTGTAATAAATTTTAGAGCAATTGAATTCATGGAATGAATAGGAAAAACATTACAAAAGTCTCAATAGTACACTCGTAGTGAACACTGAAATCGAGTGGACGAAATAGCGTTGTAGTTATAATTTCCGTGATTGTCTATTGACAATCCATGTTAGCATCGATCGATTACAGAGAAGCGTTTTCATACCATTCGCATGACTTATTCTCATGCAGAAACACTAATTCCTCCAATTTATGTTGCATAAACAAATCATTCGTATATTTTTGGCCTCCGTGAATGCCAGATCAAGCAGAGAAAAAGAGTTATGACTTTTCGTAGACAAGGTCACAATGTTATTCGCTTTAAACGGAAGCCCACGAGAGAAAATTGCAACTTGCCAGCAATCAATCCTTCCCTAATTGTGCTTTGGTAATTTTCCATTAGGTTTTGATAAGGGTGTACCAGGACGCCATGGGTCAGAAAAAAAGTGCAGTGAGAGTTTTATTCTGATCCCTGCCCCGGACGCAACCGGAGCAAATGCTATCTCGGGACAATTTCTGTGTCACGGATATATAATTATTTTAACTCGCACTCCACATTTATGTGCGTTATAGTCTAAAACATAGAAAGCTTTTTTATTCCAGTCTGGAATAAGAAATCATAGCAGACACGGGAAGAAATATCATAGGAGCTATTGTAGAAAATGATGTAGAAGACATGGCAACAAATGCAGAAGTAGACATTGTTACAAATGTCGTAACAAACGTGGCAACAAATACGGAAGTAGACATTGTCACAAATGTCGTAACAAACGTGGCAACCAATACGGATGTAGACATTGTAACAAATGTCGTAACAGACATGACAACAAATGCGGAAGTAGACATTGTCACAAATGTCGTAACAAACGTGGCAACAAATACGGATGTAGACATTGTAACAAATGTTGTAACAGACATGACAACAAATACGGAAGTAGACATTGTCACAAATGTCGTTCGTAACAGACATGGCAACAAATACGGATGTAGACATTGTAACAAATGTCGTAACAGACATGGCAACAAATACGGAAGTAGACATTGTAACAAATGTTGTAACAGACATGGCAACAAATGCGGAAGTAGACATTGTAACAAATGTCGTAACAAACGTGGCAACATATGCGGAAGTCGACGTTGTAATAAATGTCGTAGCGAACACAAAGTCAAATATCACATTAGATTTACAAATACCGTACTTGTCATCGTAATACATATCGTTACAGACACAATGAATCAGACATTGCAGAAGATACTATAACAGACGTAACAGATATCACAACTCACACTTAAGCTGTTGAAATTTCATTAAAGGCTGGAAAACGAGGGATGTTCTTTACCCTATACTGCGTCATTAATATTTTAAGATTAAATTCAAATGGTAGGCCTGGATTGCTTCTGTTTTTTCTTCTTCCTGGGTTTTTAAATTATTTACTTCATTGAAACAACTCTTGGGAAACTTTATGGTAGTATTAATGAGAGATTAGTACTTACGTAATGAGAACGGAACTGAACCGTTTAATTCAGAACAGTAAATGGTATGATTGCCACTGCAATTCGATTTCTGTATTTTGAAGTAGTGGGAAAAACGCTGTAGATTCACATAAAGATTTGTAAGTTTTTGGGAGAGCAGCTACTATTTGATATCAATGTATTTAAACATCAAGAAAACAACTTAAACTCAACTTTACACTCTAAAATAAAATGAATATGTACTTATAGCTTTGGATAATGGTAAATCAACTACGATTGGGTATTTAAACCATAAAAAAACAGAATGCCGCAGCAAGGTCAAGTCTGAACTTATAGATAAAACGACATTCGCTCCAAACCTTGATGATGACTCAGCATGGGAAAAAATGTTATGAGGCTGGCTTAAGCACCCAGGTTTTTCAAAATTTTCAACAGCTTCCTCACAAGCAGAAAAATTGGAGGGTACGCAACACCTCGTTCGCTTCCTGCGTTTCAAAAACTTTTACTTTATTGTTGAGTGGATTTTGAGATGATGTGTCACTGATGTTGCACTGGTGATGAATTTTAGCGAAAATGAGAATGGTTATTATGAGCCGCGATGTACTTTTAATGTGTCAAACACAGCGTGTGTTGTATAAATAAATGCTGTTTTTTGCTTGAACGTGATTGAAAGAGAGATGTTTTGAAGGTGGTTGAAATGACCGTTTTTCCCGAAAGTTGGCTTTGGTGAAAGGAAAAGTTTTTTAAAAATTTTACACTAGTCAAGACTAGTTGGCCAATCGTATGAGTTTTATAAGGCATTTTACTCATCGGAAGTACACCACAGAAATAAAAAAATTAATTACAAAAATCACGAATAAAATGGCTGGCAGCGAACGGAAAGAGCATGTTAGAAAGAGAATATAATGCAACTGAGCACATGAAGCTGGAATAAATACGTGTTCTTGTCTAGGTTAAGCATCTGTTGAGGGCTGCTGAACCTATGCAAGGAGAGGTATAGCTTAGGAGTGCGAAATCTAAAACTCTTCTTGTCTAACTTTAACAGCCCACAGCAGACATGACCACGCCCTGCAGCGAGAGACATAGGTGCGAGGATCTCATCAATTTTGGCGCCGTATAAATGGAGCACAGGGCGGCGGCAGCGCAGTCTGCTGCTGGCACCCGCATCAAGTCTTCGCGGGCTGACTACGTTTGATGGCCGTCCAAATTCAAAACAATGCTTGAGACTGAAATTCGTAACATTAATTGAAATCAAACTCTCTGTCATTGGTTGAAGCGCAGACAAGACAAGATTTGATAAAAATTGAAATTCGTATTGTAGTTTCGGACACATTCATGGCCTTTATCAATATCGTTTATTGGGTGCTGTAGATTGCGGTGATGTGTGAATTATTTTTTTTCAGAGTAATGAAATATTAATGACAATATTGTCCTCTTTTAAGCCCTGGGAAAAATTAAGTGTTCAGAAATTATTCAGAATATCATAAAAGTTCCACATTTTAAATTTTATCCATTATTTGTTCTAATAATGAAAATGTTTAAACAAAACAGGACGAAAGTGTCAATAACTAAAGATAACTATTGATGCCGATAACTAATGAGGGTTTCGAAAATAAATGTTTATATTCAATGTTGCACGCTCGGTTGTGTTAATCGTAAAGTTGCTGTAAAGCGTTTTCAATTTTACTTTGCAAACTGAGCTTCACAACATCACGTAGAATCAACAAATCTAATCAAAATTTATTCCTTTAGAGACGATCAACATTCCTATAATTTCCATCCCAATTTTGATCACCCTGATATGTAAAAATCAAGCCATTCCTTCCTATATTAATACAAACCAGCCCAACCGAAAAATTCTCTCATATGCTTAACACAAAGTTTATGTTCCATAAAATAACCTTTTCACAATCATATTCGAAGAACGTTACTTCATAAGCGTATAGGAGTACTATACTTCCTAAATAAATGATATTTCATTTTCTTTTACGAGCACTTATTAATGTCGCTAGATTGACACAGACGAATTTGGCCTCAATTTTCTGGTCATTGGACGTTTTTTGTTCAAAAAATGTGTGTGAAATAGTTCTAAATGACGCTAGAATTCCAAGATTCAGTATGAAAGAGTGATTTGCTTCTGGCTTTTTTGAAACGTGTTTCATGTCTAATATTTATAAAGTATTAAACTTATTTAAAATTTATAAAAGCATGACCAAACGCGTTTTTTAACGTAAATACTATTTAAAGAATATACGCCAGTACAATTTGGAGCTTTGGAAATTCTATTGGATGAAATAAAGAAACTTAGCATCTCAAAATAGTGTGAAACTATAAAATTGAAGCAAAAATTTCGTGGAACGTGAAAATTCTTTTTCGCCAGTACATCAGATGTTGATCAGTTTTGACATTTTGTTTGCAACTTCGATATTTATTTCAGCCAAGCAAGCGATGATGACACTATCTCAGGATGTGAGATACAACAAAAAGCTTTCCTTCAACAAGCGATAGACATTTCTCTGAATTTCCCTTCCACAGGAAAAGACAGCACCCTATATCATGTTCTTATACAGCAAAATGATTTAGAAAATCAACCCGTTGTATAGTTTGAAAAAAATCATCCTTCATTGCAACTTGCGACCGTTTGTGGTTTTTCCCATGAAGAGCAATAGTTTGATGGGGACCATGAGGATTCACTTGTTGCTGTTCATCGGGCTGAAAATTGACGCGTCCACCGCGACAATATCTGCATCGGTGCTCCGTCGCACGAGTCTGGCTTCATTCAACGACGCGTACACGGTCAACAGCGCATGTACGGTTGTGGGAGACACAACCCGAATAAGAGACTTTTACGTAGAGATTCTTTTCACGCTTTCATTATTTTTTAGAGTTTTTGTTAGACTCGTTTATCGTCATTTAGTGGTTTTTGAGCCTTATATGATGATTAAAAGTTTTTTAGAAGATTTTTCATTACTTAGAGCTTGTGTTCAGCTTTTTGTTTTGTCACTAGTTATTTTAATTTTTCATCACTATTTTGAGCCTTTGTTGAACCTTTTATTATGGCTCAGAGCCCATTTTTAGTTTTTTAACATTTTTCTGGGCCTTATGCATCAGTGAGCGCATAAATTTGAATGAGCATTTTCTAAGCTGGATTGTTAATAGTTTTATTGCTTTTTTTTGTTTACAATTTCATGGAGTACAATGAAAAATGAGTGATTGCCTGAAAAAATTCTCGTTGAAATAATTGAAAGTTCATATAAAGGGAAAGTTGAACATAGTCAATTTAAAATGAAGGATTTCAAATTTCTTTTCATTCCCACACTAAAAAAGTTAAGAATGGTCAATTAAAAATTGAAAATTTCCAATTTTGTCACATTCTCACTCGAATGAAAAGGAAACATAGTCAATCTACAATGAAATTTTTCTAATTTTGCAACATCCCCTAATCACTACGAGTTGAGCATGAATAATTTGTGGCCTTGTCCCCAGGTGAGTGCAAGCAGCGGTGCAGCGTGCAGGAGGCCTGTCTGGCTGCCTCGTTCAAGTCCCCCTCCACCTGCTGGGTGTACAGCGGGGGCACGGGTGGGGAGCAAAGTGGGGGCACGGGTGAGGGGCTGGAGCTCCAGCAAGATGATGAATTCATCACGTGGTTGAAAAATGGTGAGATCAAGTAGTTGGATATACGATGGAAAATTGTAAGATTACATGTTTCAAACTAAGAAAATAGTTATTCAATCAACTGATTTCTGAGCCGAAGATACCAATTTGTATACTTGCTGCGTGGATATATTTAAAATTAGACTCAACCTTCAACCTGGTGTATGCAGGTCTAAAATGGGATTGCATTGATTACCAGGATATTCAATTATCCATATATTGCGAAAAGTATTGTATTCATTTCATTTTGGGGCTTTAAGCTTCTGAATCATGGTTGGAGACAATTGAAAAGAGTTCATTGAGTGAAAGGTCACAACAAAATAGTCCCAGGGCACCTATAAGAATAAAAGGAGCAGCTCAATAAACTCAGAAGCCATAAATTTCCAAATAACACTATTTTAACGTTTACTTACGTCATTTACCTGAATAATATATCTAGTTTTAAGATTCTAATGAGACACCTCAGCATTTTTGAAAACTCTTAAAATCCTATAGAAATCCTTGAAAGCCTTGAACTCTATTGTAAGTTCTAGCAAGGCGATCAACAGTTTGCGTTAAATCTGCTCACTGTTACTGTGAGGTAAGCATTTTAACTCAGTGAAGCCGAAATGCTTATACTTGTTCATGCTAATTATATTCATTTAATAAATCTCCTTACAGCGAAAACGTCACACTTAGCCTTTAAATGGCAATCGGTCATGAAAACACAATTTGGTTCATTCGTGATATACGTTGAAATTTTGCGGCCATTTGTTACTCTTCAGCAATGCAAATCTATCACCGCGGCTCTATTTTACGTCCCCATGTCTGTATGCATTATAGAGGAAACTGAGAGAGCGAGAAACCCGTAATGCTTTTTTTGCTGTTCCTAAACTTTGCCTTGATATTTTTCAGAAATTTCTGTAAGGAAATTTAAAACTAACTCGTTTTCTTCCTCGCTTCCTAAGTCTTTTTTCAAATTTTTCTCATTATTACTCTCGACTACACTGAGCAACAGAATCGTCAGTTTTGATGGAGCAAGATTAAGTGGTTCATAAAAAAAAGTGCAAGTCATTGCGATAACATTCGCTTAACGATCTGTGACCATTTAGCGCTCAAGTTTTGACCAGAAATTACTCGAAATTTTACCTAATGATATTAGAACGCTGGCTCACTACTTCAAAACAGATTTATTGCCAACTCAGGGAGTGTCGTTTCTGAATCCCAAAATGTTTACAGGCAAATAAACGAAAGGTTAATTTAGGTTAACACAAAATAGCGTGAGGTTAATTTAGGATTCATAAACAAATCATCTTACTCACCTTTTGATGAACGCGCTCCGAAATTAATTTTCGCGTCTATGCTTGCTCATTTGTTGTAGATGTGCGTGTGGTGCTCTGTTTTCTCATAAACTAATTTTGGGTAACCTTCCCCTCTACCTGAACATCATTTAGAACTGTATTTCAACTGTTTTCAGTTTAGTGTTTGATATCTTTTCTTCTTCAATTTTAACTTACATACTCCTAACATCTTCACATGCATTCTCCAGTAGTATTTCAAGCATTTATATACTCTCAGTCATCTTACAATAGATAGAATACCCATGAGAAATTAGTTTGATTGTTTCTCTCAATTACAATCTAATCCCTGACGCTGCTATTGTGCACCTTTTACGGTTTCTCCATCAATTAAGAACCTGCATACTGAGAATTTTGCATAAACCAATATGTTATATATTTCATGCGCCAACTTAATTGATGATAAACACTTTTCATTTCTTCCAGTATGTCACTACAAGCATGTAAGCTACGAGATGCCCTAGTTTTACCGTAGGTATATTTGCAGCCAAATGATGTTTCGTTAATTCAAGTAAATTCAAAACTAATTTAGGTTTCTCCAAATGCAACGAATTCAACATTTAAATAAAAAAGGGCATTCAGGAATGATACCCCTGGTGTTTTTATGCATTTGTTTGGTGTCCGCTTCTTCCGTCTCTTTGTGACGCTTCTATGGACTAGCAGGACCCGTGGAAATTCCACAGACAATGTCACCTATAAGCTACGTGGACCCGTGAAAAAATTCGGTCAACATTACTTCACAAATTTTAAAATATCATGTTCTAACCTAACCTATCTCAAACCAACGTATTCTAACCTATCTTCCCCTAACCTATGCTAACCAAATCTATCCTAACCTAACATTTCTTACCTAACCTAACCAATCCTATCCTAACCTAACTTTAACCAATGTCATCGTTAGGCTAGGTGGACCACTGAAATAATTCGGTCAACATTACCGAATAAATTCAAACATAACACATTCTAACCTAACCCATACTAACATAATATACATATACTAACCTATCCTCTCCTAACATATCCTTTCCTAACAATTTCAAAAATTGAAAAATTAAAAATTTTTTACAAATTTAACAATTTTCACCTCTCCCTCCCCCTTTTCCTCTGACTCTCCCTTCCTACTCACCCTCACTCTCTCTCCCTTTCTCTTTCTCCCCCTCTAATGTAAAGGCCGGTTTACACGATCATTGAGTGCACGCGTGAGCAGTGAAAAGCGGCGCAAGCCCAGCCCACTTGCTATCGCTTCAGGCTCATTTACTTGCTCAATGACAGTGCGTCCGTAATGACACTGACAAGCTCTGGCCAGCGCCATGAAAACAATCATAGTCCACATCGTCATTGAGCAGTAATAGCGCCTGAAGCGAGAGCAAGTGGGTGGGCCTTGTGCCTCTCTTCACTGCTCACGCGCGCACTCAATGATCGTGTAAACAGGCCTTAACGCTACCCGACGCGAGCCAACCCGTATCATAGATACCGCAATGATGTTAAAGGGTGTGACAGACATAGTCGTAAGAGTATAAATATATAGATGCTTAATGACCGTATCTGTGATACGAGTTTCACCAGTGCACAGGAACAAGAACATTTTAATCGCGGGTACCATGTATTAGTGTGGATATATTTGTTTGTCATCCCCATCTTGTGGATTTATTCAAAAAATGTATTGAATTTCGTTATTTTCGACAGGCCATGTACACTAATCGATTTCCATAAATTTTAAACCATTGAATGCCGTTAATTTAAGAACACATTAATCATTTATTACAAACGAAATTTTTCACACGTTTTTGTTTTTTTCTATTCCAGGTGACATGGTATTGACCACAACAGAAGTCACTACTGAATCTACTACTACCATCCCTCCTGTTGTTCCGTTTTTCGTTTCTTCCTTAGCTATCTCCACTCTAACTTTGGAGGCGATGACATCAGCGTGTGCTAGGCAAGACGGAGTTCCGGGATCGATCATCACGTCTCAGGAGTACGCTTGGATCAAAGAAAACCTGGACTTTGGCAGTAGGTCTCACGTGGTTTAAACAATCATGTTGATAAAATGATCAGAATTTATTCGGAATCGAAAGTTAAATCGTGGCTAACAATCGTTGTGAGTACGTGTGCCTGAAACATTTCCAAATATTCCCTTTCAAGATGATAAATTCGACGAGTTTAAAGAGTGATACATGTCACATTGAAGAATTGTTTTTCCATCTGAACTGCAAATTTTTTCTCTTGTTTACCGTGGCATTTTCATTTTAGTGCTTAAAAATGAACCGACAGACTCCTGTTTAAAACATTTGCCTCCTACTAAGACGAACATTACTGGGAACAGTCACAAAAGCTGATCAGATATAAGATTGGTTCAGTGAGGTCCTACTAATGTGCACGTCATTTACGGCATCTAATCAGAATATGGAATGAATTAAAAGGAAGTGTTATTTTAATTTATGTTAAGTGAAACAAAAAAATCCACTGTAATTTAGCAGTGAAAATGCTATTTATCACGATTTAAAAGAACAAAACGCGCGTTAGGCTTGTAATAAGTCTTCCTAGTGGTGTGGAAGAAGAGCTTATTTAGTGAAATCTTTATCATTTAATATTTTTTGATTATTTGTCTTCAGATTCTTTCATCAAAACAGCCGTGCCTGCGTTCGTTGGAGGGGACTCTTACTTCTGGTACGACGGACCAGAGGTTCTCTCGACTGGCGTCTTCCAGGAGGGCGTGAATTTCTACGGAAATGCTTATGCACCTGAACCTTACATTGTCATTGACTTTGACTACAGCCTTCGGACAACCGAACAAACTGAAAAATATTACTGCATTCTCTGCAAGGAAAATTAGTTTAAGCGTCAGTGTTTTTTTCAGATGCTTCTTTAAATTAGAGCCAGGATCCAGAGCATTTGGTATGACACATTCAATTAATCATCATTTAACGTTAAATGTAAATATGAATGAAACTACGAGGATTATCATTTATAATATTTAATCCTAGATAACATTTCAAGCATCCAGCATCAGCTGAGAAAATAAAAAAAATCCCATGTAAAGTACTGGAATAAACTGAGCAGAGAGCTCAAACTCGCAATTGTGTTAATTAACACAATACAAAAATCATAAATTTTTCTTTAAAGTAAGGCAATCTTCTAACGGTAGTTTCGAATGCATATATATGCATTGGTCGAAAATAAATAAATTTAAAGTATTTGTTTCAAGCCAGCTCTTGCCCACCAATAGCCTCATCCCCAACTTTTACAGAGTAAGACACTCAATGTCACATTTTTATGTCAAATAATCTCTGCTCTCAAAGAGTTCTAAAAAGTGCGGGATTGACTGCTGCACCGTGTAGAACAATGAACTAAGTAACGTGAGCTTGTGAGCTCACCTTCCTGTGAGCTCAGTAATGAACTAAGTAACGTGAGCTTGTCCACATCTTATGGATGAGTTCACCTTCCTTCTAGCATACATAATTTTCTTTGAATTTTCGGATCTAAAAACTTCTCATCACATTAAATGGCGAATTTTCATGCACATCAAGTGCCATGGGGAAAAGTATGATGCTTTTTTTCTCAAGGAAGAAAATGTCACTATTGTTGAGTAAATGACTGCTATAAACAATGGTTTTAACATACCTACCATGGATAATTAGATCATCAACTCGTTGAAAAGCCAATTTACCAAGTAGAGTTTTTCGAAATCATAAAAACTTCCGAGTGCGGTCTTCATGGAATATTTTTGCACAGAAATATGGCATGTTGACGTTAAATATGAACCACATCTGCCAATATTTGTGAGTGATTTCCAGGCTTGCTGTTAATTATAAATAGCAAATCAAAACTGTACCGATATAATCTGCTACTTCGAATGACTTGTTCATTTTTTGTAGCTTCATGGGAATTTCTGCATGCAGTAAGTTTGGTTTCCCAAATTACGTGCTTGTAGTGACGCACTGGAAGAAATGAAAAGCTTTTATTTTCAAAGAAGTTGGCGTATGAGATGTATAACTTTTTTTTTGGTTGTGAAAAATTCTTAGTATAAAGGTCCTTAATTGATGGAAAAACCATAAAAGGTGTACAATGCGCTTCAACAGCTTCAATTTTTTATTTGAAAGCTTTAATTCACAGGATTCTTTTAACCCATCGAAATGAGCAAGTCAGTACCCCCAACAGTGCACAATAATATGCACTAGTGTGTCAAAATCTCTTCAGTGAAATTTCTTTTCTCAATCACCGTGAAGTCACAAGAATACTCAGAAAATTTGGATCAAAATTATCTCACTGAATAATTCTCTTGTGAATTTTTCTGGACAAAATAGTTTCATGGAAATTTCCGCATGCAATAATTTTGGTTTCACTGCCATGCAACATCTCAAACACGAATAATTTCGATTCATAGGATCATGTTGAATCTTTTAGGGAACCAAGGTGCAGTTCTCATGCGATCCGCACCTTAAAATTGTACCAATAGCTTTTCTGTTTTCTTTCATCACAGATAATTTGCGAAGATGAACCGATGAGTTTAAGACGTTCAATTTTATTCATTCACACTTCGCTAGTTGCGTTGGCAAAGATTGTTATCAGTAGAGCGATTTTCGTTTTGCAGTTCTTTTTAAGAATCAGATGCATTACTGCGGAGACAGTTTTAGATTTTGTACCGATAAAACGCAATTGAAAAAGGGATTACTGATTCCAGGGGTGCCTTATTGATGAGGAAGAAACAACATTTGTGTGCCAAATGTTGATCTTAACAACACCTAAATGGAGACATTGATGTATAGGGAATACAATTTTCCAGAACAGATTTCTCTGAAATTCCATGTGTCAGAGGGGGTGAATCTGTCAGGCTGAAATTGGAGAGAAACTCTCTCTGCTCCGAAGGCTATCAGCAATGAAATTGATCGTTACCTTACAAATTGCGTAAATTCAATCATTTCCCAGAACGGGGACAGTTCAATGAACTATACTTAAAAATAGTGATTCATGTTTGAGAAAAAATCGTTGCAATTATTTTTCCAAGAGAATATTCACCTTCCAATACTAATCATTAATTAATATATTTTTTAAAAATTATTTCTCAAGTGTATATAAAGTTATTTCTACATTTCAAGGTATAAGTGTTTGCTTCGAATAAATAGGGTTAATTCCATATTTTCAATCTATTGATATGAACAGAATATTTTGGTTTGATCACCATGACGCTCTAAGTATAAGGATTCTCTACCTATATTCGTGAACTAAGATGCTCCGATAAAGAAGCAACGATGGGTTAGAGTCCATGGAGTATTTCAACATTTCTTTTTTGCAATTAAAATTTTTCTGAAAATCGTGAAAAATACGCAAAAAATCTACGGAATTTGCTACAAACATTTAACTGACTTTATCAACCCACGTCCACTTTTGTTTCGGACTTGGACTTAGTACCCACTTTCAAATTCAAGCTACTCTCGAAAAAAATCCCTCAATACGTACTCCAAGTCAGAAGAAGAAAAATCTTAGTAATGTGAGAAAAATCTTTGTAAAACTTATTCCTACGAAATGCTTACAGACGAAAAAATGTATGAGCAGTTCCCCTTTCTATAAACATTTTTATTCTGAGAAAATCATCAGCCGTGAAGAGAAAAAGCTTTTGATTTTCTTGTTCGTCGATACATGAGCGGTAAGAACAATTTTTATTGCATTTAGATGCCAGAAATCTTGCCTAAGTTCACGAAATTGTTTTCTCATGCCTCACACGCTAGTAAATAATATACACTGCGTATGACTAGTTGTGTCAAAAATTATGCAAGAACATGCGTTAACATTGGAGGTTATTACCATCAAATATTTATTGCAGACGCATTAAATCATCGTGTTCATTTCCTTTTGAGGTCATGCAAAAACTCTACGGAGATTGCAACATGCATTTAACTATCTTGTTCTATGAATCAGGTGATCATTTTCTTTTCAGGTTTATGCAAAAAAAACTCTAAGGATATTACAACACGCATTTTTGATAATACCGAGATCCAAAGTTTTTGTTTGAAACTGAAAAAGAGTACGGGAATTTTTTCCCAACGAGTAGATAATCCGAGAAACTATGCTCATCTAAATTTTACCACCGAATATCTTCCTGCTATCTTAAATCACGATAAATAACGTCAGAAAATTGAGTGATGGAAATAATTAAGCTAAAATTATATTTTTGAACATTTGAGTTTATTGAATGGATAGGAACGACACTACGAATATCTCAATAGTACACTCTTAGTGAACACTGAACACGAGTGGTTGAGATAATGTCATGGTAACACATTTCTTGTCTGTCTATTCACAATTTACATAAGCATTGATCGATTGCAGAAAAGTTTTTCGGTTGGCATTCACACGATTTTTTTTAAATCAGAGACACTAATTCTTCCCATTTACGTTAAATAAATAAATCATTCGATCATTTTTTGGCCTCCGTGATCTGGTGAATTCCAGATCAAGCATAGAAAAAGACACGTGTCACAGCCATATATTGTATACAATGCCACAATATTATTCGTTTTGAAATTAAGCCCGCGAGAAAAAATTGCCGCACACCAACGATCAATCCTTCCCTAGTTGTGCATCAGTAATTTTCCGCTGCATTGTGAAGATGGCGTTACAGTGCGTGATGGGTCGCAGAAAAAGACTGCAGTGAGAGCTTTATTATGGTCCCTGCCCGGACGCAACCACAGCAAATGTTAACTTGGAACAATTTCCGTGTCACGAATATATAATTAGTCTAACGTGCACTCCACATTTATGTGTATTCGCGTCGAAAACAAACCATAGACAGTTTTTTTTTGTTCCAGCCTGGAATAAGAAATCATAGCAGACATCGTAAGAAGAATCATAACAGAATTTGTAAAAAATGATGTGACAAACATTAAGAAATATGTTGTATAAGACATAGAGACTGACATCATAACACAGATGTTTCCCAAGCATTGTTACAGACATTTTAACTAATTTCGTACGAGCCATCGTTTCAAATATCGTTGCAAATGTCGTAACAGACAAAATAGCAAGTTTCGTAACAGACATGGCGACAAATACAAAGGTAGACATTGTAACAAATTTCGTAGCAGAGACAATGACACCTATCACATCAGATATCGTAACAAATACCGTACCAGTCATCGTAACACACATCGTAACAGACATTGTATCAGACATTGCAGCAGATACTATAACAGACATAGTAATAGATGGAGCAATTCACACTTCAGCTGTTGGGACATTTCATTAAAGTTTGAAAAGTTGAGTTACTTTTTTCAACCCTCCAATGTGTCAATAATATTTTGTATGATCAATGAGATGGGTTACACTTGAATTGCTTCTGTTCTTACTTCTACCTAAGTAGATGAATTATTTACTCCATTACAACTCTGAAGCGCTTAGGATACTTCAAGGGTATTGATGACAGCGTAGTTTGTAAGACCTTTGGAATGCTGCCTGCGCCGTTTGATTCTGTTAGGGTATCTGTTTCGAGATCATGCCTTACGTCTACTAGCGGAAGACGACCTGTGAGTCAGTTAGGGCTTGTGATCTCCAGTTATAGCCTACTACGGTAGCAGTCTTACCTAAGCTTCTACATTAGTGTACAAGGTTGAAACGACAAGTAGAAATCGGAACTGTTTATTGACAAAAGTTACATTCGCACATCTAACATTTACTGAACGTTTGAATGACTAGACGGAATTTTAGAGAAAACTAAAGTAGAAATGATTGGCATGGAGTCATAGAGTTGAGGGGTGACGAAAGCACTACAAGGAACCTCCCCCTAGAGAGTAGGTAGTTCAAACTATATTTTCTTGCTTATGTTCAGATGGTGAGAGGAAATCCCGACACTTAGCAGCAGGGCGTTGGGGCTGAGCGTTGGGGCCGAGCATTGGTGCCAAACGTTGTTACCGACCGTTGGTGCCGAGCGTTGGTACCCAGCTTTGGTGTCGAGCTTTGGTGCCGAGCGATGCTGTAGGGCGTGTTGGTGGCTTGGTTGTGTATTTTCGCGCTTGGTTATACGTTCTTGCGATGGTAGAAACACCTAGCAGAAATTGCGACTAAGGTTGCTTCACTGGTTGATTGCTTGATTGGCTGGAGCTGCGTTGCCTCAGCAGCCTGAGCAGCCATCGACTTGTCTGCTGGCTACAACGAGGGATGTGATTCTAGGCTATTATACCTGTCGTGCTTCAGCGTAGTTTGCAGCGCATTGAAGGATGCAGAGACTGAGTATGGGAGTCATCGCGCCACCGGGACGAGCCCGCGACTCAACCAGAGGGGTAAATTCGCTGCTTGACCGACGGCAAAGGTGAGGACAGCCATCGAGGTGAACGCAGGGGAATGGGCAAGCAATGTGTGTGCTCAGCCCGGTGGTGAACCAGCCGGAGAGCAGCGACAAATGCTCGGGTCAACGGATGTACGATCTTTGAGTGCCATCGGCGCCATAAGGTTCCGTTAGGGCAACTGTTTTAGGATCGTACCTTTCGTCTACTCGAGGTGGCCGCCCTGTGGAGCAGATAGAGCTCATGATTTACAGTTATTTGAGAGCTGCAGTAGCGGTTTTACATAACCTTCTTCTCATTGTATAAGAATGAAACATCAAGGAGAAGTCGGAACTATTAATGGACGAAATTTAAATTGGTGCATCTTACATTTACTGAACACTTGAATGACTAGATAGAATTTTATAGATAACTAAACTAGAAATGATAGGCATAGAGTCATAAAGTTGAAGGGTGACTAAGGCACTACACGTTCTCAGGTTATTAGAAAATTGCTGAGGCTGTTAGTTTAAAATTTTAGATGGCACGAATACTACTACAATTTTTTTCTCAATTTTAAAGTTGTGGCAAAGTTCTGCAAATTCTCATTGAGGTTTTTACGTTTTTTTGGAAAATTCCTATAATTCGATATTAAGATATTTAAATATTGAAAACCCGTTTAACCAAACATTAGATTATAAGAGAAAAAGGAATGCTACTACGAAAATATATTCAAAGACTCAGATAACAGGAAATCTTCTACGATTGGATTTCTAGACTATTAGGGAAAAAGAATGCCGCAGCGAGGTTAAGTCTGAACTTTAAGATAAAACTACATTCACTCCAAACCTTGATGCTGACTCAGCATCGGGGAAAAATTCAATGACGTTCCCAGGTTTTTCAAATTTTTTCAACAACTTCCTCGCAAGCAGAAAAAAATGGTTGGGTACGCAACACCTCGCTCGATTCCTGCGTTTCAAAAACTTTTGCTTTATTATTTGATGGATTTTGAGATAATTTATGATCTGTTGCTGATGTTGCACAGATGATAAATTTAGAAAATCAACCATTATTTTACATTCGGTTATATTATATTCTGATGGTGACTGATATAACCGAATGTGATCAATTTTCGTCCCATCGATTCATCGTCAAATTTCCAATTAATTCAACGCCATCGAATCTCATACATGTGTTGTTTTAATAGATTTGATTAAGAGTTAAGAGATCTATTTAAATTTAGAAAATTCACACATAAAATGTGTAAAATACGGCGTATGTTGTATAAAGAAATGGTGTTTTCTGCTTAAGTGGGATTGAAAGAGTAATGTTACTTATGGTGACTGATATAACCGAATGTAACTGGAGTGAAAGGGGATTTTGTTTTAAATTTTGGACTCGTCGGGATTGGTTAGCCAATCGTCTGGGTTGCATGAGGCATTTCATTTGCCGGAAGTGCACCATAGAAGTAAAAAAAAATAGTTACAAACACCACGTACAAAATGACTTGCAACGATCAGAAAGAGTATGTTAGAAAGAGAATTTAACACAAATGAGCCCAAGAAGCTGGAATTATAAACCCTCCTTGTCTAGGTTTAGCAGCTACTCAGAGCTGCTAAATCTACAGTAGACGTGGCCACGGCGGGCCACGAGACATAGATGCGAGGATCTGATCAATTTTGGCGCCCCCATAAATGGAGGACAGGGCGGCGGCAGCGCAGTCTGCTGCTGGCACCCGCATCAAGTCTTCACCGGCTGACTGTGTTTGATGGACGCTCAAATACAGAACAGTTATTCTGACTGAAATTCCAAACATTAATTGAAATAAGACTTTCGATTGCTGATTGAGGGGTAGGCCTGATCCGATTTGTTAGATACTGAAATTCGTGTTGCGGATTCAAATACATTCATGGAGCTGTTTTGGATAACGAAATTCTTATCTTTAAAATGCAAGTTAACTTGTGAATGTCTTTTCTTCCCCTTACCTGACGGGTTGAATCGTCTAAAGTTATTGTGAAGTTCATCAATATAGCGTTTTTTATGTGCTGCAGGTTTCCGTGATGTGTTAGTTAACATCAGTACATTGATCTGAGCGTTTGAATGCGAGAGATAGTTCGGTACATTTTACGCTGCACTTCTTTCAGAATAATAAGATAAAAAAAATTTCAATCTTATTCTCTATTTAATCCCCTGAATAGTTAAATGTTGAGGAATTATTCATGATATGTTAACAAACTATATTTTCAATTTTTCGTTTTTTTTCTTTTCGTGAAAATATTAAAACAAAAAGTTGACGAATATCCCTGTAATTATAGATAACTAATAACGCCGATAACGAAAGGGGGTTTCAATGATAAATATTAGCATTTAAGCAATGTTAGCTCTACTATGTTATTCGTTGAGTTGCTTTCAAATACTTTCCAATTTTACCGGACCGACTCAACCTCACAAGGTAGGTAGAATCAACAAACCTGATCAAAACTTAGTATAAGAGCGACGCTCAACATTCCTTTTAATTTTATCATAATTTAATCCTCATAATATGAAATAACCAAACACTTCCTTCCTAAATTAATCCAAACAAGCTCAACCGAAAAATGGCCTCATTTGGCTGACTCAGACAAGGTTTATCGTCCACAAAATAATCTTAGCACGTTGACTACGATTGAGCGGATCGAAAGTTTGAGTTGGTTAAGTTGTCGGAAATAGAATTAGAAAATCGATTAGTGTTCGAATGAGTGTCCAACCCTTGTCAGAAATGTACGAAATATAAATCAACAATAATGTTTACCTCGTTCGACAAAATTCCTTCAAAAACGGCCGCAAAATTGTTGAAATGTTATTAATATACATTGGTGCATGAATGTAAAAATTTACATAGGGGTACACATTTGTCCCACTTAGTAGTCAGCGTGTTAAGACAACAATATTCAAGGAACTGTGCTGCAGGAATATATTGTCGTATTATATTTTTCATACAAGAAATTGAATTTTCTTTCATAAACATATATTTTTATTCCTGGGACCTGCCATGACAAATTTGGTCCAAATTTTCTAATCATTGAACGTTTTGCTGTTTTAAAAATTAAAATATTATTGATAATAATTTTAAGATTCTACATAAAATGGAAATTGAATTCTGGCTTCACTAGTATCATTAAAATTTGTTTCATTTCTAATATTTACCAGGTATTACATATCTTCATAATAACAAAAGCATGACCATAAGCGTATTTTTCCCGCAAATAGTACTTAAAAAATACCCACCAGTACGATTGGGAGTACTATGCAGCTCGGGATCTTCATTTTTAAAAAATTGCGATGCAATTAAGGCCACCAGTTGGTGTGTTCAGGCCCTTTGAGAACTTCTCAAGTACTCTCAGTGCCTACAAATCCATTTGCTGGTCAGGTGCCATCAAGATAATGCTCTGCCTCTCTCTGATACACTGCTGCCTGAGTCTCATCACCATCTCCATCAATTGGTGCAGCATTTAAGATTAACTTTGCCTCTCGCAGGCTACGTGCGTCGGTCTTGCGAACGCCGACACAATTGCCCCAAAAATTTCTCGGAAGACCTTCGAGCTGTTCATATTTTCATTGCGAGCCTCGATGTTGTTGGTACTGTTTTACATCTACACTGACAAGCCGAAGAAAAATTTCTTTCAACAGATCCAATAACCTCAAGCCTCAAATGCTTGAGGACAATGATGCTTTTGTTGATATTATTCAGAAGAGATTGAGAGGCCGTGGTAGTCTGATTCAGATGTAACGAGGTTGATATCGATTACACGAATGTGCATATTCCTTCCGTGGATCAAGGAAGATCCAAACAAGTTCCAAAAACTATGTGAAATATACATTATAAAAGAGGTAAAGCCTTCGAGGTGAATTTGTAGGTAAATGCTGCTCTCTTCCTGCAGGTAAACTGAAAATCGGCATAAGACAAGCGAAATAAAGTCTTCGTGCTAAATTTGTACGCTTGTTCCGTTCTCTTTCTGCGCGTTTTTGAAGCTGAGCTCATTTAAGCAGCTGCATTGATTCTTCTTTAACCCCATCCAGACTGCCTTATCATTTACTATCCCTGAAAAACCGCAAAACTAGTACATGTGATAAAGTCGACTGGCATTAAGTAGCCTAAAAGCAGCTGGCATTTTCTCAAATAACCTGACTCTTTGATTCTGCCTCACGCAATTATGGTTGCTTTGATTCATGCTGCGTTCACTACCGTCTTCACGGGTCTGACCAGCTTATGGACAATCCCTGACGACATGCCTGACCCAACGCCGCAGAAATGTGCCACCAAGTGCTTAGCGAATGAGTTCTGCGGAGGTTTCCTGTATGTTCTAAGTTGGGTAAGTAAGAAAAATGTCACTTTTGCAATAAAATTATCACTTTTCATAATGGGTAGTAAAAATATGCCCCCTCTGCGATTCCAATCTATTCCAAAGTGGGTAAGAAGAAATATGTCATATTTGAGATAAATTTGAGTTACTGCCAAAATGGGTCGTTCAAAATTATTCATAATTTGCTCTGAATTCCAGTATGTTTCAAAATGTTAAAGTAAAAAAATTTGTAATTTTTCCGGTAAATTTGAGTTTGAGGTAACCGTTCACGAAATCAATGGGAGACACTATTATATTCAGATCTGAAGCTGTTTGAGTAAAATCATTCGACTGGCACACGCTCGTGTTTGGCGCGTTATGGGTAGTTTATAAATATGCCCACATCGAATTGAATTTCAGGTAACTCAATACAGTAAAGTCTTCTCAGCGTTTATTTGTTTTCTTTCTCCATCCGCGCTGATAATATCTTGCAATGCTGAGTGTATACTTTCATGTACAAGTCTATTAACGTACTTCTCCCTCACCACAAAAAACACGATGTTTCTCAAATTTGTCGATTCACTCTCCGGCAATGAAAGTCCGATGAAACCTAGTCATTAAAGGGGCACTTAAGAATAATTCCATCACTCAATTTTGATATTTCAAATGGACACCAGTCGTACCGAGGGTAGGTGTCATTGAATTCAAGTTATAGCCATTTGAAAGTCCAAATTACAAGATGAAATCCATCCACCTATTAGAAAGAAAACATCCCTTTCCACCAATGCATAAAATTCAGAAATACTGCCTAAATCCAGGATTCATTGTGAATGACACGAATAAGTACTGCGGAAACAATCATGGCGCATTCAAGTTTCTCCTACAAAAACATCGTCCGTTTTCGACTTTAAATTTACTCCTCGAATAGTTCACGAAGTAGTTAGTAATAGTTCACGAAGACGGATGTTCCATTGATATTGTGCTTTTTTTGACCCAGGAAAACCCGTGCGACCTGATAGTCCATGAGCTTGCGGCTGGAAGTGACTTATTTGATGTAGATACGGATTTCGTGTTCAAAAAGGTGGACCTCGAAGAAGGGTCGCTGAAACTATACGAACATCCGACAATGTCTCAGTCTTTCAAGTAAGTGCCGTACGAATTCATTTCAACCTGTATTGAAATGATGATGTGTCAATACGTTGATGTTTGAAGTAAAATGCTTTCCAAATGTTCATGGTGAGATCAGAATAAGAATTTCGTTGAATTTAGATAACTAGCCTTCCTGTTTTTATTGATTTATTTCGATTCAGTTCGAAATGTTCAAAAACAATAAAAGCTTAATCATGCAATTGTGACAGGATTGTGGCAGTCCGGCTTTGGCTGAACGAGATTGATATTGGTTGAACTAAACGTGAATATTCCTTCCCGTGATCGAGGAAAGTCATAGAAATTTATAAAAACGTTATGCACAAATAAAGAGATTAAAACCTAGGTGTATGATAGGTAGACTTAGTATGTAAGATGCTAATGTAAGATCACGAAATGTAATGTAAGAATGTAAGATCACAAAATGTAATGTAAAAATGTAAGATCACAAAATGTAATGTAAGAATGTAAGATCACAAAATGTAATGTAGGAATGTAAGATCACAAAAGGATGTTGCTATCTTCCTAATCCCATTGTAAGCAACTCTAACATTAATGGATTGCATGTCTGCTCGTTACACTGTTATCAAAATCCTATTCTTTATATCCTCCTAGTTTTCACGACATTTCAGTTTGAAGTATCATTTTAGAACTGCCTAACCTTCATATTGTTGTACTGAAAGAGCCGCGGTTGTAGTGCGAGTGAGGGGAAAAGTGTTCAAATTCAAAGTTAGTTTCGGAAGCATGAGCTGGATGTGTTCGCATGGAGAAAGAATTATAAGACGAAAAGGAGAGTTTTCATCAATTTATGACCCCCAAAGAGGTTTACATTTTCACCCTAATGTATCTCTGTGTGCAAAAGAAATAAAACCTCGATGTCGTAAATTGTAATTTTCATACGTGATTCGTTAGTTTTTCAGATTTAGGTACAATTTCAGTTTTTCAATTTAATGAAAATGTAATAGACGAATTGAAAAACTAATACGATTTATTTTTATCAAATACACTTGCACATGTCCATCCAATACTGAGCATCAATGATCGTTACTAATTGATCAGTAAATAAAAAACGAACATTTGTTCATCGCGGAAGAATTGAACAATGTTAAGTTGGAGGATTTTTTCACCTAAATATAATAATGTTGACAGTTTTTTTTCTACTACAGACGTCGTTGAAAATCAACGCATCTCAAGTAAACTACTAAAAGTGACGTGCGAGGCAGCAATGTGACGAAATCAAACTGGAAAGAGTAAAAAACGAAACGAGTTTTTTTTCATTGCTCTGATGAAAAGTCTCCGACTTTCAGAGAGTAACGTAATTTGCGACTCATTTGAAAATTATCAATTAACAATTCCAAGAATATCAATGTAGTTAGCACACGTGTCACGTGTTTAGGAAGAGGGATTCAAAATTCTTGCTGCTACAACAGTGCCTGAAGTAGAAAGGGAAAGAACCACTGAGGTTTCTAATAGAATTTTCTAATCATTTCACGCTGGTGTCGAAAATGGGTGTTTTATGTTATAAGCTTAATCAACAAATGTCCAAATGATTTTATTAAAAAATGTTTTTGAAATTATAATTACATATCAATTCATTACAAATAAAAACTGAACGATGTTCTTAAAGAACCAAATGAGGTGAAGCTGCTGTATGAGGGAACACTAAATGGGGATGTAGAATACAATGTTTTCAAAAAACTCGATGGATTTTCACAGATGTTGCCTAAATACTTTCATTAACTACGCCTAGGCGAAGAAGACTCCGTGAGCCAACACCTCACTCAGGCTTCGAACAAAATTCCTAGCCCCAAACTATGTCAAATTTCCAGCCACAAAGCGCGTTAAAGTTCCTGGTCGCGAGTTACGTTAAAATTCCTAGTAGTCGTATAAAGTATAAGCCTACCAACACATTTTTCATTATAACCTGAAATCCTGAAAATCTAAAGAAGATTTAGTAGAATTTTGAACACCCTCCCACTTCTATATTTGTATAATCAGGAAATACTACTCTTAGCCACCCAGTACTTTGAAATTCCTGGTCACAAAGTACGTAAACCTGCAGGATACGTGATAATGTAAAAAAAATTATTCGTACATTTACATTTGTGTGCTAAAATTTTTTGCCAAAGAGTACATTATTTGGCAGGATTCAGAAAAATGTCTTATAAAAGATTTGTGTGCAGCTCCGCTCGGCAAGACTGCCTAGACCACGGAATGGAACTGGTTCCCTTCCCCACCAACCCCAGAGTAAGATGAGCTTGTCTTAAAATTAGTCTAAAGCTAAAAGGTTTTTCCACTGAGCAAATCTCAAATGCAAAAGATGGTTAATATGATGTAGAGAAACTAGAACGAGCGAATTTAAAACGAGTTGGTATGTTTAGAGAGGAACGGATACCTTCAAACTCAATACTGCTTTTTCCATTTTTATGACAACTGCCTATAAATAGTTCATTTGGATCACTTTTGGGTCAACGGTACATTCTGAGAAAAAACTGTTGTAAATTCAAAAATTTTAACATTCAATTCTACACTTATAACATTTTCCTTAAAAATTAGTTTGAAACTTGCAATCGTGTTTAATTACGCAGTCAACGTGGATGACGGTAGGGTTTTTTAAGACGGAGAGAATTTGTAC
The DNA here is from genome assembly GCA_014220935.1 of Platorchestia sp. MABIK. NCBI lineage: Eukaryota > Metazoa > Arthropoda > Malacostraca > Amphipoda > Talitridae > Platorchestia > Platorchestia sp. MABIK. The sequence continues at coordinate 52,648 of JACJUY010003753.1, read as the reverse complement.
TGCTCAGATTTTGATAGGCTTGTAGAGAACTCTGCGAGCGGGTATCGCTCGCAGAGACGTATTTTGAATTAGTGATGTTGTCGAATGTCTTCCTCACGATTATTAGTGGAAAGGCCTGTTATGCCAAGCGATGAAATAGTTTTCAGTTAACGTTGAGCTTTTTAATCACCAGATAAATTACTGCATGAAAATGTCAATTCATTTGCAGAGTGTTGACGTGCATAGTGTTGAAAAATTGTATCATGATAATGTTTAAATACCGAGTAATGTTATGTTGGACTGTGATTATAGGGGTCTGCTGATTAAAGGTCTGAAGAGAGATTCAATCTTGTTCTTACGAGTTTTGGGCAGAGTATTGACCAGTCCTTTTAAGCGTGTTGTAGAGTGGTATTTTTAACACAGTAGTTCTTAATGTATTTTCTATTTCGTTCATTTCATCCTTCATGTAGGACATTTGAAGATTTTCAGACAAATTGATCAATTAGTTTACCACAGCTGTAGATTGTTTCTTAAGTCTAGTACAATGGACACATTTGAGTACAAGTACTTATGGAAGCACATACAGTATATGTATTTGAATTTTTCAAGAGGTTTTCATTTTTAAATTTTGAAAGATCACTAAATAAGCTTACGAATATATTTTTAGAATTGAAACATTTGAGTACGGCAGCATCACTGCATCTCTAACGAGGGCGCTCAATAACCGGCGAGGAGTATTCATCTGAATTTTTAGAGACTTTTTTTACATTATGACAGACGGCCTTCTCATTGCTTTAATCGATTAGCTTTTTTGGTGCCATTGGTCAACAAAAACGATAGAAAAAATAATCAATAAAAGCAATCTCCCATTTCCTTAATTGCTTCTCTAGCCATCATATTTATTCACATCATGTTTATTCAACCATCATATTTACTTGCATTATATTTATTCAAATATCATTTGAATTTCATTTCCAGTGACATTAAAATCTCACATGCTACTAAATAAAACATTTGACACTTAAGCGTGATTGCGTGTCGTTTACAGGCGTGTTGATGTACGCTACTGGAATCATCAATAAACATCTATGTAGCTGTGAGCATAATCGGTCACTTACACTCACGAAAACAAAAAAAATAGAGTCATGTTTAGCTAAACAATATGTTTTAGATTTCTGTTTTCGATTTTGAATTCAATTCCTTCGATAGCGCTTTCCCGACAAAAATACCTCATTTATTTCAGGACGTCATCACCATGAGGATCACACAGCACAACTGCTCCTGGGTGGACTTGCAGCGCCAGGATGACGGCACCTACAGCGACGCCAAGGGCGAGAAACAGCTCACAGAAACAGAGCTGGGCCTCGCTTGGATGAGCGGGGAACCCACACTCGGCGACGAGAAGTGCGTCGTGTTGTGCGCGACGGACGGGACTTTTGAGCTTGAGGATCTTCCCTGTGACGGATCAACAACGATGGCCGTCCACTGCGTCATGGAGGTGTGAAGTGGAGTTTGATAACTGCAGCCCGAGTCTTGCGAGCTACTGAATGATACGTTTCAAAATTTCATAGAAGTTACGAACAAACCGAACACAAATTTGCAATTCTGTACGAAACAAACAGTCTCTGCCAACCTGATGGAGAAGAGAAAATGAAGCTCTTAAAAAAAGTTGAAGCTAGAACTGAAATTCAAGAAAATTAAAAATTTGTAAAATTTCTTTGGGTTCAGTCGATTAATTGCAAAAATAAATTTACGCAATTTTTTAATAATATTTAATTACCTAACCTTTCATTTTCTCAATGCGTTGATAAGTATCTTAACTGTCTCTATTGCGATTTAAATATTTTGTACGATGATAAAATCAAATTGAAATTTATGTGTCTAAATTGCTTTATTCGATAAGTACCAAAATTCATTCTGAGTGATCATTTAAGTCCTTAAAGAAATTAGAGATACTCAAACACCAATAAGTTCTTACAGTAAAAGCACTGCAATTTCAACTGATTCATCTACTAAGCACTTTGCATGGCACACATGCACGTTTGTTTCTCACCCTCATAAAATGACTCATTCACGTTGACAAATAGAACTATAGAGGGTTTTTGCATGCATTTTTATCAAAAAATGCAGGTAAACTCTTTCACTCCCACACACACGCTAATTCAAGTTGACCGCTCATTTTTGTCAGTTTCAGTAGCTCGCTGACGTTATAATATTTTAGACGGTTGTTAGGAAGCGAGTTCCCCCACCTGCTTCAAAGAAGAGACCATCCCACGCGCCACATTTTTCAGCAGTGTCAGAAACGATCATCCTATCCTCAGGAATAACAGAACATAGAGAGGCTGAGCATTTCAAACGACAGAGCACTGGGCGAACACCGCAGAATGGCGCGAAGAGCACTGAGTAAAGCAGAGCAGTTTTTTGAAAGTTGTAACACTGAACTCAAAGTATGTAACTCAGCTGCATTTTCTTCAAGGCTTCAATATTGCACTTCTCAACTGCATGGAAATCTGAGGGTTACATCTAAGCGATGAAGAGTGTGTCGTTTGAGTGTGTTTTTAGATTTTGTAGATATCATCATCTCAATGTTAATGAATAAAACTACTTTAGGGTTGATAAATTGTGTCGTCTTAGAGATGCTGCATTACAACATTCGAGTGTTGCTATGACACACATCTAAATGTTGCTAGATTAAATAAAAAATGTTGTCAAAATTTATCAAGCGCGTTGCTAAATTATATCTTTTGGATTTCATTAATAGAATGTGTTATCCATTTTATGATTTCGGAGACCCCAAATTCTGATACGCATAACAATATGAAAAAATTATGTTCCTTAAATTAAATGATAGATCCATTAAATTATTTGGTGACAGTTTACAATTTTGAAGGCTGTAGAAGCTCAGAGTGTTAGTTATTATTCTCCTGAATCGTATAACATATGTGCATTATGCATCTAATTAATGCTCTGCATTGTGTCGACGGTTGCGATAACCAAAGAAGCAAATTTTTATTCGTTATGGCAGGTGTAAAATTTCCATGGAGTGCCAGTAATTCGCACAGAATTTTCAGCAGTTAACGTTTTTTCTTTCTTCGAATGAACGGTATGATGCAGTCAGCATTCCCTTTGCAACTAGTGTAATATTAATAGTGATTTTTTCTCTTAGTTTGAGTTTTATTTCTACTTAGCTTTTCCATTCGTATGATTTTGATTTAAATCTGACTAGTTTCCTCTCCGTGTTTCAGAGATGAAAATGAGCCAGGGGGTCGAAATGTTCTTAAAATACATTTTTACTCATTAACTTTCTTATATAAGATACTGATTTCACTAAATACTTGTTTCTTTGCACTTTCATTTATTATGAGTAGGACCTGCAATAACCGAAACATTTATCCCTATCCATGAAGATCCACGTGTTTCGGATTTTAGAAGATTAAGCTGAAGCCACTGCGTGACTGGTATGTGGAGATGCAGCGGTGCTACCATAGCGTGATGTCTACCGCCGTATATCGCCTACCTGGGTGCAGTTTGAGATGTACTAATTGTTTATCGCTAAACTAAATGTGTGGAAATAAGTAATGTCCATTAGTAACCTAACCAAACCTCACGCTATAAAATTAGCTAGCGGTAAATCTCAAGCGATAGTGAAGTAGACCTCACGCTACAGCAGCACCGAAGCAGCCCTGCCTCCCAGCGCAGCTTGTGCAACTTCGCTGCCACTTGAAAACGTGCGTCAGGCCTCGTGACAGGCCTAGTGAACACGTGCAGCGCTATCTTCGCTTGAGTGTCTGTCTACTCCTAAGTTGTATTTCCGTACAGTGAATTCTTCTGTTTTGTTCTGCATTGGTCGTGATTAATTAAAGTAAGTGGATCATGCGTCCCAGATTCCCGTAAGAATATTTTGTTTCAGTAATTTGAGGTTGATGAATGCAACTACCTTAACTCGCACAGAATTCTCACATGATAAATTTAATGTCACGACCTACCACATCTCTGTCAAATTCACTATTTCGGTATGATCTTTGTTCTCATTCAGGCGACTTCATTGCACTGGAAGTTATGCGTTTAAATAATAGAGGAGAAGTTAAACTTGGACATTTACTTACCCTATTGTTACTAACCCATTCTTTTAAAATGGCATTTCCTCCCCCATTGAAGAATTATCGCCCATTCTCAAGTTCCTGATGTCTGACCAGCTGAGATGGTCCAGGGCACTTGTTGTGTATATATTCATTATATCCCAGGGTTGCAGCACTTTTGCTCCGAGATATGACTGAAGTTGTGTTTTTGACAGACGACCGTGTGGGCTTCTGGGGAGTTGAGGGTTGACTTGGGCCGCGTCTGCACGCAATGGCAACCTTGCTTTTGTAGCTCAGCGATCTGACTACGTTCACAGGAAAATGGTTGGCTGGCCTTGGCCATAATGGTGCCTTCACATCTAGATTGACTCAAGTGTAACTCATTATTTGTTCTTCATTCCGACTATTGTGAGACATGGAGTTAAGTAAGGTCTTGCATTTTTTACCCTCTAGCAAGAACTCCTAAGTTGTATTAAGTGGTGTTTTCAGATTCAATTGCATGGAAAAAAGTTAGTTGCCTTTTTCATCCCTTCCCTTTACCAGTGAGTGAACTCAATTTAAAAAAATACGAAGGCTTTAGCCCTACAAAATATTAGTTATTTCGTTTCTCAAATGGTTCTGAACTAGGGATCAGGAGTGCATGCATGTGTACAAAAATCCCGTTCTAGAAATATACACATAACTTGTCATAACAACGAAACACAATTTCATTCTCATAAGTATGAATCTGTATTTTTCCTTCGACGCTGTCGAAGTAGCAGACGCAAGTTTGGGAAACATTATCATAAAAATGAAAGAAATCTTGGGCTAAGTAGAATTTGCTCTCCGTGATTAGAATTTAAGTTCGAGGAAGTAATGTTTTAGGCATAACGAGTGTCCGAAGTACCGTAGAGTGAATTGGCAGTTAGAGCGTTGAAAGGTAAATTAATCTTGACATTCGTAGAGACGACGCTCTTGACCGTAAAATTCTTGAATTGGACACAATCCAAATTGACAAGCTTTCACCTTCTGTTAAAGCCTCATGTCGGTCAGAGATTTTTTTCATGACATTAATAGCTGGAGGTGTTGAAATCTGTACTTACGAGATTTCACATATCATCAACAGAAAAAGGAATGTTATTCTAAAACAGTACAACGGGGTAAAGATGAACGAAACAATCAATTGCGCATGCGCAGTCAGTTCAAGTCAGGTCACCTCAGAGAAACACGGCAAAGAGGCGCTGTTAGCTGCGAAAAATCAAGAAAAGTCCCGGATGTCAGCAGCCACGGAGTGAGAAAAGGAATTCAGATTTGAAGTCGTCACTGAAAATTTTAGTATAACATATACTTAGTATAAAAAAGCATAGTGAAGTTATAAACTACTAGCCAAAATCACTGAAATGTAGTGTTATTTGAAAGTTATTTCTATTCAAAAATTCTAGCGTTGGGAGTTGTTGGCCAAACAAATCTAGAAAAAATTCTTCAAATATTTGGTTCATAAATAACTGCCAATATTTCTGAGATATTTCAAAAATGACATATTTCACTTAGTTCGCATGGCACCATGTACTGTGTAATGTGTTCACAGTTATAGTTTTCATTCGTATTTTACAGAGTTCTAAAAAGCTTGCCAGATGTCTTCCCTGTGTTCCCTGAACAATAAAGGAATGGTTTACATTAAACTTCTCCTGATATTTTAATGTCTTGACCTTACTATATTCAAGGGATTTTTCCCGTTCATATCTCTTTCTTCATCAGTCATTATTTCTATGTGTATTTTCTATTTTTTTCACATCGATTTATCGTCAAATTCCCAATAAATTCAACGCAATCGAATCTCATACACGTATTGTTTTAATAAATTAGGTTAAGAGTTAAGAGATCTTTCAGTTTGAACATTTAGGTGTTAATTAATTAACAAGATCATCATTCTATTGCTATCACAATGTTTCTGATCGACTTCGTTTCAGTGAAGTTACTTTAATTCAATAATTTTCAATATTACGAACAACATTTATTCAGCGAGTTGAGGGAAGAAATATACGTAGTATGTGGGCCAATTGTTTATCAGTGCTCATTATAGCAACTCACGCTGATGAAATTAGACAGGGGCACGCAACTGGGCAGGAAAGCGCAGGTGCAAATACACTCAACTTTCGAACATTTAATCATTTTAGAAATTCAGTAGACTGTTCACATTTAGTATAAATAAACTATTTCCCCTACAATCAAGAACCGAACATAGAGAGAACCAATCAAATAGTCAATCTAGCATGCACATAAGTTGAGCGAACACGGTTAACCATCATTGCACCCCTTAAAGCAGCGTTCACGCTAGGATACCCGAAAAGTCATTGAATTTATTCCAGCCAGCATGTAGCCATACTGGCAGTAGCCATACTGGCAGTAGCCTTTTGTCGTGTCGTAAATATATTTGTTTAAATTGTCTAAAATTTTTTGGCTCAAAATACAATACCGTTATTAAATTTCACAATCCCGGAGAATCAGTCCTCAATTAGCAGAAATGGACAGCTCGGTGAATGTGAGTGGGAGATAAGAACAGGAATCAGAAATAACGCTCTCCTAATGGTTGTGCAACACACGGTCATCGCAATTCCGCACAATCCACCAAACGTGCAGATAACAATCGCAATCCCACACAATCCACCAAACGTGCAGATAACAATCGCAATTTAACACAATCCACCAAACGTGCAGGTAACAATCACAATTCAACACAATCCACCAAACGTGCAGATAACAATC
>JACJUY010003753.1:0-41368 GCA_014220935.1 Platorchestia sp. MABIK | reverse complement strand
GCAATTCAACACAATCCACCAAACGTACAGATAACAATCGCAATCCCACACAATCCACCAAACGTGCAGATAACAATCGCAATCCCACACAATCCACCAAACGTGCAGATAACAATCTCAATCCCACACAATCCACCAAACGTGCAGATAACAATCTCAATCCCACACAATCCACCGAACGTGCAAATAACAATCACAATTCCATACAAACCACCAAACGTGCAGATAACAATCGCAATTCAACACAATCCACCAAACGTGCAGATAACAATCGCAATTCAACACAATCCACCAAACGTACAGATAACAATCACAATTCAACACAATCCACCAAACGTACAGATAACAATCACAATTCCACACAATCCACCAAACGTACCGCTGACATCAGGCACACACTGCTGCACTTTGAGGCTGAGAGAGCCTTTTCAACACATGCGAAACAGTTCGAGTCCAAACTTCTAACGCTTGAAACAAGTGGAATCTACATTTTTCGGGAAAAAGGTTTTTCTAGATAACGAATTATACTAACACTTGCAGTGCTGAGCAGATCATTTCTGCTCACTAAGAGGGAGGATTCTCCCCTACGTCAACCGTCCATAGCGATTGGCGCATTAGGTAGACATATTTTTCACTTTTTTTACCTTACTTCTTTTTTGCTAGGTTCTTGAAGAACACTTGGTTTCGAGTTCAACTTTAAACAGTCACCAAGCCCGTAATCGAATCGAAGAATCAAAGATGCCACTCATCAATTTTCGAAGACAGCCATTTTACCTCAAGTTCCTGGAAATAAAACATAAATACGATCCACTCTCGTTGTCTCGTTGTAATAAATATTTGCAACACTCAGGTACTACAGCATGAAAACTCACTCTAGCGTCTGTGTTGGCAACACTCAAATGGTATAATGAGGCAGCACCAGGATTGCACAATCTGGCTTCACCATCATGGGATAACCTGGCAAAAAAATAAATAGGGTAATCGAGCCACACGCAAACATTATTTAATGGCAAAAACCAGGCTGCATTTCTATTTTGAAAACAACGATATAAGTTTCGGTTGGACTACAAATACTGAAGTGCCATTTGCATCGTACAGAATTTTTAAGCCAACATTTCTCCTCTGCTACGGGCTTTTAATTATGTAAGTGGGCCTCGTGGTCGTAGTGCTCTTTTTCTTCGCTCCTCCTACGTCTGAATTGAATAAAAGGTCCCTCGTTTCTAGATAAATTATTCCAAATGTGCTCGTCTCTTCTCTTCAACGTTAAGTGAAACTCACTTCTTCATTATCATTTGAGTAAGTAAACAATTCGGTCGACTTCCATAGAGGAACGTAGATTTTTGTTAACAGAGTAAGCTGTTATTGGGTTTAGCTCTCGGAAATGAAAATACATGCTTCAAGTCTAGGAGAGGATCAAGAAGGTTACATGTTCATCAACTGATGGAAACGAATTAGATCGTTCACGAGGGTGAGAAGAAGCAAACGTACGGAGATGTCATTCATGGTGCGCAGTAGAAGAAACAGTTGAAGGATCAATCCAAGCACACCCCGGAGAAAGTTTTGTGTGAACTAAAACATCAATATCACCAAATAGTGCGTATTTCACCTGTCTTGTTCTACTACTATCCTCATCCATTTCTCATTCTTTTCTTTCCGGTACACTCTGCGCCCAACTCTTCATTTTCTAATCTTTCCTTTTGGCATCCGAACATTCATAAATTTTTTGATTAGTGAAATAGACATGCTGTGGATGTTTTTCACAGCGTGAATTCGAACAGTTTCTAATTACCCTGAAATTCTACAGCACGGAATTTAGCTACTTGAGAGATAGCGGCTGCAGTTTACTGACTCCACTTCACATCTTCAAGACGCAGATCACAGACAATGAATCAGAAGTGCCGCACTGAATATCTATCTGTTCGAAGCTGCGTTGAAACGAGCACAACAAGATGGACTTTTGGTCGCCGCCAGTGGGTTCCTTGTTCCTCCAAGGGATGTTCAGCTCTGCTTCTGTGAACCGTTTCTCGCCCTTGGCGTCGCTGTAGGTGCCGTCGTCCTGGCGCTTCAAGTTCACCCTGAAGCAGGTGAGCTTTGAGATCCTCAAGGTGATGAGATCCTGAAATAAATTTCGTCATTTACAGGAATAACAAATTTTATTGCCTTGGATTCCTTATTTCGCTTAAAAAATTGCAGAGTTTCTTGTGTTCCATGCAACTTCCTTTACCCCATCCGATAAATGCAACGCTACGAGGGAGAATTGCGTCTGGCCAATGACCTTTCCTTACCATGCACCGAAAAGAATCAAAAAATCACCATCAGTTGGGATACGTGTTCTCAATCTAACATCGAGGCTATCTACAATTTACAATACTGCGCACATTTAGTGTCGAATAATCATTCTTGCTAGCACCACGCAAGCTGGCGCCAGTTAAATTCTTCTCTTTGTCCCACGCCCTCATTACGACTACCCTACGGGAGCCCCACGTTATAAGGGGTTTTCAGCTACCATTTAACTTCGAAGAATATATCTCATGTTTGTGTAATTTTACGAAATACGATCTCATTCTTTTATAGATATTATATGTTAGAGTTATTTCCTCAATGACTAATTGTGATGGTGGACTTTTACACCAATTAACTGTCAATCTCTGCCGTTACGCGTTTGTTCTTACGAACAACAACGCGCACCCTGAAAGTTAGAAAGGGCCAAGCAAGGATGTTGGTGCGGAAGGCCGGCCGAGCAAGATCTCAAGAATTGGTGCCCCTTTCTTACGGTTCTTCGCCATACGCAATGAATCCACGTTCTTTCGAAATAGCTTTTAAGATTGGAGTGATTCATCACTGACTCATCATAAAAGATCAGAAGGCTATTCTTACCTAGATTACCCTTTTTAAAATTCAATTTAAAATATGATCAGCTTCCTTGCTTACGCGTTATTAACGCCTAGAAGGACTAGGAAGATAAGTCTTGAATATTACTATAATGTCGAATCAGCTTCTCTCTCAACAGCTTTGTGAAATATAGTTGTCGGCAAACATCAGTTCAGTAATGAAATAAAAGCTCTTTCACGTTTAAATTCCCTTCGTAAGTTACGACGAATGGGAAAGAGCAGTGGAAATACGAGACGTGTGCACGCGTGACTGATTGACTCGAAAATGCCGTTTTCCGGATGCTTTTGACAACATTAACAGAAATTATCATTTCATTGCGATGGCCGTAATGAATCATTCATTCATATTACCTAATAAATGAATTACATAATTATATCAGCATAATTGCTTCATTAGAGGCGGATGGCAGCGGATATCAGGTATCCTATTGTAGTGTTTCCTAAAAGAACACTCTTCGGTAAATATCTACTCTAACATGTGACACGACGCTGCAGTGGGGAAAAACTATTAGGGACTATTGATGTAGGGACTATTACATCTGACAAAAAACTCAACCTGAAAAGGAAATGTATTCCAATTATGAAAGTTTCTAAGAATTTTTTTGCTTTGTCTCGTTGGATGTGTCCTAGCGAGATGCTTTGAATTTAAGAATGTCAACTTTCACTGCAGTTTTGAACGGAATGTTGCACCTTTTTTGCCCTTCATTCTGAACTGACGATTCAGACCAAAATGTCATAGCAGTTGATTAAATCAAAATGGGAATTAGTGAGAGAATAGGATTGACTCTTGCTTAAGCGACTATCAATTTCGTCTCATTGAAACCTTGTCGAATTTGATCGTGCTTCACATGCCTCAAATTGTGGCTCCTTATTTCGAATAATTTGGAAACTCGTTGCTGCTTTCCAAGTATTTAAATTAGTTTAAAATTTAAACCGTTTGAACAACTTATTTACTGCCAGCATTAAATGAAAATAGTTATTTCCCAAAACTATCACGATGCACATTTTTATTAATAATAATTACGTGTGTACCCGAGTGAGTTAGGCGGCATTGAGGGCATCCAATTGTACAGTTATTTCTACCCTAGAACGCTTAACCTAGACGCTTGCTTGGCTTGTTAATTAAGGATTTAACTGACATCACAGTAGAGGAAACAAGGTAGGTTTAAACCAGTCATTTTTTCGTCAACTGTGTTGGTTTGCTGGCGTCACGGTAACGAACCAATGGCAGCGCTCATATTGCATCTGGTAGCACTGCTACCCCAAAATCTGGCTCCACTATTGACCTATCGACATGGCGTTTTGGTGACGTCATAAAATTTGCATGAAATGAAGCCTTTATTGGCTAGTCGAACGAGAGGAGGTGTACTTTATGCCATAGAAATTACCATACCTTGTTTCCTCTACCGTGACTGACAGTTTATACTGGTTCAAAAAATTCCAATTGGTTATTCAGTATTATTTATACCTTGTTATAAATAAATAGTTAATATTCGTTTTGAGAACTTTAACGGTCTATTTGAACAGAGTTCAGCACGGATCGAATTCTAAGTTTTGTTTCCAACGAAGTAGAAACTGTGATGAGATCGTACTTTTGAACAATAAGGAGGTATGAATTTACTTTTGGATTAACATTCGTGCTAAGCTTCTTGCAAATCCTAATTATAAAATAAAAACATCGGCATCTACGGATGCTTTATTTCCAATTGAAGCATGATACATATCACCTTTTACATTGGTTTTTCAAATGCCTTATAACTAACACCAGGACGCCATGACGCTTTCCCCCGGGCAAAGACCGGTACCCATTTCAGACACCTGGGTAGAGTGGGGTATTGTGCTTACAATTTTTTCTCCTATACCCAACAGAGAAAATCGCCACCAGCGCCGAGACTCGAACCCGCGTTTCCCGCACGGAGTCAGATCCAATAGACAGACACACAGCTATGACGAAAGAACTAAGAAAGTCTCCTTTAAAGCCAACATTCTTTTAAAATTGTCAAACACTAAAAGAAGAACGTTTCGACCCGTTCGGTCATTTTCAACTTCTGTCGATAGAAAATCACAAATTCTGTGAAATTTCAAGTAAAAAGTTAGACGATGAAAAGAAAGAAGAGTAGCATCATACGAAAAACCAGCAAATACAACCTAAACTAGCTGAAGGGGGAATGCGGACTGACTTTCACTTTTATTTAGATTTGAATGGTAATGATGGCAAGCTTACGCAACTAATGTGACGATCTGCATGGGGTGTAATAATTTAATCATGTGTGTTTTGTATCTGACGTTGATTTATCATATCTAACATTTACTCAGTATCCAAATTTGTTCTATGATGCTGTAAACAAGTTTCTCACTTTGGCGCGTGTCGAATAGGGAAGCAGTTCCATCCCGTGGTCTTGGCATTGCAGCCGCGAGTCGCTGAAAATGGGAAAATTTTGGCAGATTATTTTATTTGCTGCGACTAGGCAATTTCTTGAGCAATCATTCACGAATGAGATGAAAGGAAAAACAAACGTTGAAAGAAACACAGTGATATTGTTATGTATGGGTCCTAAAAGAATATTCAATGATTCCAATATTATTTAATGGATTTTAAAAAACAGGGTATTCAAAAACTCCTGAAAAATGCTAGTTTAATTGGATATCTTTGTATTCAAGATACACAGTCTTGCAAACCAGCACAGTTGAATGAAAAATGTATCCGATTTTAGCGTTGCTTAGAAAATGGCAAGCTGGACAAAAAAAAGTCATCTCTAATTTTTAATGTCATGTGCTCTCTAACCTAGCAACCCTTGATTTTTTCCTTTTTAGATACTTTTAAAGAAAGAGTTTACCGTGAAGAAATACAAAATCTTCAAGGTATCCATCGAAGAAAAAATCCGGCGAATTGGATCCGATCTCACCAGCGTCGTAATGAACAGCCTGCGTAATCGAGCCGTTTTTTGTTTGCACTCAGGGAGGCAGCACATGAAGAATATTACACTCAAAAATTAATTAAACTAAGACTAGTATTATACAGAATTTATTGAATATTTTTCTCCTAAAATCAATCCATTAAAATATGTAGGAATTATAAAATGCTTTTAAGTGTTGATGTATACAACTCACCCTGTACATGGAATTTTAAACGCGCGTATAATGGACAAAACTAAGGAGATTCATACTTAGGACTATTGAGTATTCAGAAATACAGATCGTGTGTTTTATTACATGATCATTTGTTCGTCTGTGTGCCATCGTGGATGTAGTGTCCGAATCCATATAGAAATGTAGAGAATCTGCAAACAATGGAAAAACGAAAACGTTCGCTGCGGCGAGGACTCTGAATGTCCTATGAGATTCGTGCTCAGGGCGTTATCATCATGCAGCATAATTAATAAAAGTAATTTTTTACGAAAATTTTAAGTGGATGTCGAACCATTGTTTTCTCAAATATCTCTTTTCCAGCCACCAACGCTCGGTCCCTCTGCCTCCTGATACTACCGTTTTACTTGTTTCAGCACCACATCCAAGTCAAATGCGCGTGAAGCAAATAAGTGTAAGCCTGAGAGTCAAATATGTAAATGACATTTTTTACCCATTGTTTTCAAAAGAGAAATTTCAAGTGTGAAATTTTTCACTGAAGGAAATGTGGCTTAATTTCTTCCTATAGAGAGCAGGGAATAAATGTCACTGAGAGGTCAAGATTGTTTCTACCTCCCAACCATCATGAACTTTTGGCGTCATTTAAAGATCGAATTCAACATTGCGTGAATTGCTTGCTAGGTCGAACACTCAGTTTATTACTCACTACACTCAACCCGTGGGAATGCCATGGAGAACAAATAACTTCAAAGAGGTTTTTTCCCAAGTTCAACCAAATGGCAACTCAAAGTTTCCCTTGGAAATATTACGCATACAACACGACAAATATACAGGTATCTACTTATTAGCTCATTTGAATGCCTCGTTACGAATCTGTGAGGTACTTACTTGAAAGACCTAGACGCCGTCGGAAGCTCGCATAGTTTCAACGACCCTCCTGCGAAATCATTTTTCTTGTACATGTATGGAACTTTCATCTTAATGAGCAATCTGTCGGGCGTAGCTTCATCGACTATTATATAACAATGAGGAAACTGGAAATAAGAATTAGGCAATTTCAATGCAAAATAGGTTTTAGAGAGTAATTTAAAAACAAGGAGTGATTTTGCACGATGGACTTGAATTTGTTGTAACTGATTTTGTTGTATTTATTTTCATGTGAATTCCAGTCCGGGCAGTACCAGCGAATACCGGCTTGGTATTGGCGGGTATCGATCAGAAAACTTTTTAATACATTCAACTTAGGAAATGATCAAACATTAGGTGATATTTAAAATTAGGGAACATCTAACGTAGGGAAACATCCAGCTTAGAGAAAGATTGAACTTTCAGAAATATTCAACGTAATAACACATCCAACTTTTAGATGTTTTATTTTAAATAAAACATCCAACTTTTAGATGTATTATTTTAAATAAACATTCAACTTTTAGATGTTTTATTTTAAATAAAACATTCAACTTTTAAATGTTTTATTTTAAATAAAACATCCAACTTTTAGATGTTTTATTTTAAATAAAACATCCAACTTTTAGATGTATTATTTTAAATAAAACATCCAACTTTTAGATGTATTATTTTAAATAAAACATCCAACTTTTAGATGTATTATTTTAAATAAAACATCCAACTTTTAGATGTTTTATTTTAAATAAAACATCCAACTTTTAGATGTTTTATTTTAAATAAAACATCCAACTTTTAGATGTTTTATTTTAAATAAAACATCCAACTTTTGAAAAAAATTGGTATTTTAGAGCGAAGGAGCACACGTCGATCACAGCACGTGCACAGCACCATAGAATATTGCAGGTAAAACAAAATAATCATGAATGAGATTTGATTTAATTTAACATGAAGGTAATAAATCACTTCAGGTATATTTTGTCACATCAAATCTAAATTTAACACAGCAGCACAAAAATTACTCATACCATTGTAAGGTCAACTTTATGACATTTTTATCAGTTCTACTTACATATTCATAATCCACAGAGAATCCTGAACAATCCTCTCTCATTGCACACGCAAAACCACATTGCTGGAGAGTTATTTTCGGGGTGTTCTCCGTGATCATGTAGAAAGTCATCAGAGCTTTTATTCGAGTATAAAAGAATGTCGCGTGAATAATAGAATCCATTATTGTAAAATATCAAACTCTAATGATGAAGTTCTTTGTAGCTAATGATTTTACGCGCTTCTAAAGGTTGATCAACTGTCTCTCACGAAATATGATCTGTGTCGTAAATTGTCCGGGTTCAGATACAGCAGGTAAAAATTTAGACGCCTGGGAAAGAAAGCAGAACTATCAGTGAAGCAGTGAGTGAGATTATCTGCGAAGATTAAGAGGAATACGCACAAATAAATTCAAAAACTAAATTTACAACCATGAAAACCCGAAATTATCAAGTTCCTACCCGACCCGCGAGGGAAAATCTATATTTTGAGCCTCGTTTGCCCAAATTCGGGTGGTTTCAACGCTCCTAAATCACACCTGCAACCTTTAGTAGTTTTTGAACATTTGGGTTCTTACTCGAATTATGGAATCATGAGTTGTACGATTCGGGTTGGAGAACTTGTTCATTGCATTCACATTTTGTTTAAGCGAATGGATTTGTACTTGTGCTTGAATTTTGATGACCATGAATGTCACTGTCGTTGCTCGTCTATGCACTCCGTCTCTGGTGATTGGGTGTGATTTGTGTTTGAGAGCATAGGACTTGGGTAGCAACCGGAGAAAACGCCTATCGGCTCCTTCCAACTGCATTTCTCAATTCTAGTTTGTTTCATTGAAAATCTTCAAGCTGTTGTGAAACCAAAGGGATATACTTCCCAGTTAGGTCGGATTCAATCGGAGAGCATTCCTCTTTCGCTGTTGGTAATTCATTTTTCGAATTCTAAAATTAGGCAAATTTCTCTCACGTAATTCTTTTAAATCTTTGTGCTCGTATAAATTTGAAATTTTTCTTGCGCACTGAACCTGTTGGAGGAATTTGTGTCATAGTTGATGAAAAATGAGACTTTATTTTTTAACATTTCGTTTATGAAATATGAAAGTTTACATGGGCCAAACCACTTAAGATGCCCGTTATCCCTTTTAAAATTTACAAGACTTGTTACATCGAGGAACCACGTCCGCACTCCCAAAAATGACGCCCTATTGAAATACTTAATTTTACGCTGTAGAATACAAATGACCATCAAGTAGGTAAGCGAGGTCTGTGAGAAATGAAAACCGAGAGCTATTCCACTCAAATCTGATGCACATCATTTTGTACATTGGTTTTTCAAATGCCTCACCAGGACGCAATGACGGTTACCCCCGGTCAAGCCAGCACCCATTTCCGACACCTGAGGAGAGTGGGGTATTGTGGCTGAGTTCTCCCTTTTCCCAACGGGGAGAATCATCGGGCGGCACTGTCGGGATTTGGGATTTGAAGGGCGTTCTTATCCACTCGGCCACGGTGTCCAGAGACCGCAACCGCTGTCGTTTACCTCTGAACAGCAAATGTCGCAGCATTCCATGATATGCATGGTGCGGGAATTTCAAATCGCGCATTAGAATCGAATGAATTAAAACTTTTGAAATATGTTTGTCCAATATTCGCTAGTGAAAATCGTAAGCCTTGAAATCATTCGTTATTAGTCGTAAAAGTTCATTATATTCTATTCCAGTATTGCACAGACGACAAACTTAAGCAGACTTCCTGTTCTGACTTTTCTTACTCGCTTTTTTTTTAATCTCCATCATAACCAATATAAATTTTTTGTTCCTTGAATTAACTATGAGCCTTGAGCAGAACGTTTCAGTCGAAGCTATTTTCCAACATTAGCGCAAAGGTCGAATCTATAATTTTCGAGAAACAATTTAAATGCGCGAGCGGAGCTTCTACTAAATTCTGAATAATTCAATAGCTGCATTGAATCAACACTATGCATCATGCTCAACTGTTATTGGAAAAACGTATTGGAAAAAATTACCCTCAGTCACGGTTCAAACCTGTCGTCGTAGTACCGTCAAATTCCAAACTTTAGCTTCGAATTGATTACCTCGACAAAATGCAGATGTCAACCTTTCGGCTGAGGTGACAGCTGCGGGTCAAGATTTCTCGTCACTCATTTTGTTAGGATTTTTAATAGCACTTCTTCAAATTTCTCATGATGAGATCTAGCGTTGGTGTGGTCGTACACATCAAGACTCAATTCCTAGAAAGAACATTTTAAACTAATCGTTAAATTAAAGTAAGTTTGACCAGCGAAAAAACTTTCACTGAACCGTTTATATGTAATCGCAATTTACAATCATATCATTTTCGCGCTTCTTCCCGTGACATTTTCATATCACGTCATGCAATGACTAAGTCAGAAAACACGCACGTGTGAATTCTAATGTTAAAATCTTGTCGCCCAGTGTGATCAATCAACCGGCGAGGTAATTGGCACGCCAACACTTTCAACATCTGACGAGGTAGGTGGCAGGTAAAATTTTTTACTCCTGCTTCCAAGTGAAGCCATAATTTTTTTAAATTTCTCATACCGCTGCATCATTTCATGACTGTTATAACTCAAAAAATTCAGGTATAGAGTTACTATGTATAGAGTTAAAATACAATAGCAACAAATTTCCTTTTTGTTTATTTATTAATCATGCGGAACCCTATTTACATAACCACGAGGCAAGTTTTGTTGATTTATGGAATAAAATTATTAAAGTTAAATGATTTATACACTTTGAAATGCTTCTCCCAAAAAATCACGCAATTCGAGTTACGACCGTCTTGCAATGATGAAGCGAATTACTTTGGGTGGTAAAAACATTGGGCTGGAACGTAAGAACAAGTAGCATGCGATATGGCACACAAATTTTTTCACATTTATTTTCTTGGACGTTTTTGTTTTTATTTGAACAATACTCGGTTTTCCTAATGTTATATACAATCTTTAGATGGCGACCGTGTTTTAGAGGCCTCTGTCGTTTTTGATGTTCAAAAAATAAAAAAGGATAAGTAGTGTACACTTCATTACCAACAGACATTCTTCGTCATACTTTTATCAAAAACATGACCACTATATCAGTATCATGGATAGCGTTTCGTCAAATATATGACTTCTTTATTAGTATCATAAGCTGTATTTCATCAAATAACTACTTCATCAGTAACACAAATAGTATTTCGTCAAAAACATGACCACTACAGCAACATCATAGATTGTCATCATTCACAATTTCCATCAGTTTTCGCGCGAGCTCCAGTGGAGTTGACGGAAGGAACAGATCGAGTTCGGTGAGAGCCGCTCCCGCCTCAGCTGCCCGGTAGTGCGTGGAGACGGTCAGCTGCACGGCGCTGCAGCACTGCCCAGCTGTGCCTCAGCTGCAGGGTCACTCATCACAAAAAATCATTTGCTCTATCATTCTTCATGATAAAGGAATATTACTTTTGCAGAGATGAGGGCATTCCCTCAATTCCGTTGTAGGTAATGTAATGGCTAAATGCTTCAATTCACATCCAATCTTGTTAGATATAGCAACTTCAATTAAGTGCAGCAATAATTCCTGTTTTATGATTTAATTTTTTTAATCATTAACATTTTTTGCTGATCATCCAAATGCAGTCAAATCTGAGCGCTGAAATGATATTTTCTATCTATCATCCTCCGTAAAATGTGTTTTGCTCCTCATGTCCTGAAATATGCGCATGCAATGGAGGGAATTTCTGCGCAGGTGCGTACGACAAGAGAGCATATCTACGATTATTTCTTCTGTTTTCATTTGTTGGCACCCAGTATTTTTGGGCATGAGGACCTGGCTCATAAATTTTCGCCAAAAATAGCAAGATTGAGTTAAATCATCACTCTTCGATATAGTCGACCGACAACCCCAGAAAAAATTCTTCAGTCGGAACGATGTGAGATCGTTGTTACTTAGTGAAGATTGGAATGAAATGTCATCGAATGAACTTTAAGTTTCTTGTTTCCCTGTTGCTGTACAATACGACTGTATACTCCTTAGATTTCCTTACGAAGTTTTGAATCCCATAAGTTGGTTCCACAAATGTGCTCATAACTTTGAGTGTATACTTAAACGCTCAAAAACTATGCGGTTATTTCATGCTGCCATTCAAGGAATAAAATTAAAATTTATGTGGCAAGAAAACTGAAGCTCTCAGGATGTAAATAATTGAACAATTCAGTTTAAGCCGTTCAATGTTCGTCAACTTTGTGTCGAAAATCTTGGAAAATTTACGAAAATCGGCGAAAATGAACAAAAGGTCCAAAGAAACAACTAGAGTTCGGCTTTCATGTGGGTGGGCAGGAGTCTAGAAATCATAATAGCGGTTATTCCTTCTTTACTGACATCTGGCCACTGTAAAAAATGCAGTCAGAAGAAAATCCATTTTAACACCACGAGAGCCTAACGTGCCGCTACGGTCAGCTCTTCAAGTTTAACGACACATTGGAAGGCGTCAAGAAAACGACCAATTTACATTTCTAATTTATTATAAAGTACAGGATAATCAAGCCATTGACTAGTACTCATCACTAGTAATCATAAAAGTCAATAATCAGCTCTCATGAAGCATATGCAATGAATGATTAGTCCATTAAAATAGTTAGGTGCGTGCAAAAGCCAAGAGTCCGTTTCAAATTTTCGCTTTCCATTTCAGTTGTAGACATCATTTTTGTGAGCTTCCTGCTCATTTCTGTGAACGCATTAAGGTGGCTTGCAGCACTTGCAGTTTTCGAGCTCAGGTTTTTCGAAGTAGCAGCCGTTTTCAACTTCCGTCGCGAGGCAAGAGACTCTAATATGGCCTGGCTGAAAGCAAAAATGAAACAGTTTCATTGCAGTCACGAAATTCGGTAGATGTGCAGAGGGATCAAAAGAATGAGGAGTGCTTTGTGACATGATGCGCTTGCCCAAAAAACTTGATCCTTATGGAATGAATGGTCAAACATTCAAGAAACAACGTCCTCAAATCTGTCGCTGTTGATTACTCAACAAATATTTTGGGTCGTTTTGAATTCAGTTTATGAGTCTCAGGTAAGACCAGATTCCCGTATTCGCCAAATTTTGACTTAGCAGATCAATTTCTAAGATGAAAATTACTTGCTAATGTACATAATTCACGGCTACAGGAGTTCAGCAAATCCTGAGAGGTTTACTTACCTGATGATGGACCTAAGTAAATATTCATTGGATATAAATGAGTGCAAAATGAAAAACCCTGAAAAAGGGCGTTTCACACGTATTCGTTCTCAACAATTTCGTATTTCAGAAAGTTTGCCTCGTTAACATGACCATCCTCACAGCTCCTGTGTTGCGCGGCTGTATCAAAAAGTATCCCAATAAATTGATGGGAATGATTGTTTGTAAATATAGGAGTACCCATACCATACCCATTAGACAATACCCATTAGACACTCATTCATTGCTTTTGACTTCTAGCCAAAAGCACATATTATTTTTCAACTCTCAAAGTAGCTGTTGTGAGTGATTTTTTCATTCTGGAGATTTAACGCTTAAAATTTGCATAATACACTATTATGTGAAATTTTAAAAGCCCTGTAAGCAGCGACGCGTAGCAGAAAAATGCCACTGGTAAAGTTTTCATAAGCTTTTATTGAGTTATTGATCCATACACTAAAATCTCAATACACTCTCTGCCCTACACTGAAACCCAGCACTACACTACAGGCAACTAAAATGACCTGCAAGTCTAGTACGTATAACTTCGATCAAAGTCTCACCATTTTTTTTGGGGTCTCGCACTCGCCGGTGGTACAGCCTACCGAAACACAAAAAAAAACTTCACATTATTAGAGGCATTGGTATTTTGCAGCCACATATGTATATAAGTGAACGTAAGTTCATAGGATAAGTCACAGAAAGACTAAAAATAAAAACACTTCCGTTACTTATCATACTGAACGCAAGTTCAGTGTGATAACCTCAGTATAACCTTCTGTCTGATAAACTCTCACCGTTCACTTACCAGAAAATGGCACAAGACTAACAACTATCTGACACAATGAAGGGGGAATTTTTAAAGTCTTTCTCATGAACATCACAAAAGTAAACCTCGCAACTAAAGTTATTCATATTACTCATAGTGAATTAAACTAAAATGACACAATCGTATGATTGTGATATAATTTGCAAAGCGAAAACGAATTGTTCAAGTTAGATATTCGTTATTATGGAGTTAACGCATATTTCGAACATAAAATAACCTCCAATCGCACAATTAACATCAACTCTTAAGCAATGCAATATCTTTCCAATCACCTGTTCCATCCACGTGTCCCTGAAGAAGGAAAACATTGAAGGTTAAAATTTGATATGGCATTCGTTTGTATACCTAACAAAAAAATTGTACGCTGAGTAAATAAACTTATGTGCTGAAAAAGGCTTGTTGACCCAACAAAAAACTCGTACACCGAGCAAAAAAGTATCCTCTAAAATAAAATGACTCCTATTCCGAACCCAAAACTCACATGCTGAACAGAACATTCACCCAAAATAAATAACTCGTACACTAAACCAAAAATCAAGTATCGAATAAATGATTCACACATTGAAGGCATGACACATGTCAAGCACTCAAGGAATTTTATTAACACTTGTCTTCATTTCTTTAAAGACAGGAAACAAGTCCTGCCAACACCACAATGGTGTGATATAATTTGTTGGATGTGTAGCCTTCCGCTGCATAAAAAAAATTTTTGCAGTCCCATATAATAATTTAGGTTAAAAGTTCAAACAAATTATTATGATCTAGCTTCAATGGATGCCGTAGAGTCATTTATAAGAATGTTCACGTAAAAACTACTCATGTTATGGTAAAATCGATTATTGGTTCCTACTGGTACTTTTCCCAGAACTAGAACACACACGTAACTTCACATATTTGAGTTCAAAAATCCTCCTTGATTAAACACGCCTAACAAAAATTCATTCTATTGAAAACGATAAAATGGTATCGACCTCATATGAAATTTTTGCCCGCAATTGGTTCATGTTTGGATTATTTGCACTCAAATTGCCCGTATGTTAAATACTTAAACACTCGTCTCCCTAATCTGATCTGTTCACCCAAAATCTCTGATTTGAAAAATTTGCATACCGATGGTACATTTTAAAAATGCTTTCGCTCACATCGCCCATATTTGATTCACTTACACGCATGCCACCAGTATTTGATGTATACACACAAATATTGTCGATATTTGATATATTTACTCACAAATATGATATTTATCACCCACATTTTAGATATTTGTGCGCGTATCACTAATATTTCAGATTTTAACACGCATATCGACCAAATTTTATGTTTGTACTCACAAATTGCCATATTTTAGGTATTCATTCATAAATCGCCCATACTTCACAGATATTTACCCACAAATAGCGTATATCCAATATCATACCCACATTGCTCTGGTTTGAGGTACTCACATTTACATTACACGCCTTAGGGATGGCCATCGCCGCGCTGACCAGCAGCGTCAGCAGCAGGCAGACCAGCGATGTCTTCATCGTTGCTTCCTTGAGTTGTTAGGGCCCTGAAGAATAACAAAAAACATTAATTTCTTTTCCAATTTTTCAGTTTTACGGAACAGTTGAAGTTCATCACGTGATAAATTACGAAGCAATTCATTCAACATTTCTTTATTGTACGACTCTCAATCGTTAAAATGTAATGCCTCTGAAGAAATATTGAGAGAATTTCCTCGTAATTTATCCCGTGAAGAAAAATCATTGATTTATCGCAACACTTCGCTCACAGAGTGCGGAGTTTCAGGGAGAACACGACATAGGTTTTACCCTATTACAAGGCTTTTTAAGTTAATGCTACATGCCATGTACGTGCTCCTGAGTTATGTGGGAGAATTACATTTAAACTGAATACCAGAACATTTTAAAAGTATAATGCACGTCTAGTGTATCGTAAGAGTGAGTACAGCTACAGGACATCGTGGTACAACAAATTTACGCTACAAATTCTGGAAACTGGGAGGCCACCTGAAGAGAAGGGGAGTGCGTTGGTCGCTGGAGAAGCAGCTGTAGTGCATCATGTGGGTCCGAGCTGTGGCTTTTATGCTTGTGCAACTTGTGTGGGAGCTGCAGAGTGCAGCTGCGTGCTGCAGGTGAAGTGCAGGTGTGTGGTGACCGCTGCTGAAAACTCTGGGGACGCACTTTTGGTCGCATGAGTTCTGACGCTTGATTCTCGCAGATTTTAGGTCACTGATTCCAAAAATGGCATTCATGTGTGAAGATCAGGCCTATTTTTCAGGCTGCGTGACCGTGTTTTTATTTTCATCAAGAATTCTGATTTAATGGTACAGTGTTGGTGAATGACATCCTATCATTGTAGAAGTGTTAATGATTTTTAAATCAAGTAAAAGGAAATGTGTGACTCGTCCGGAAGCGTTCCGCAACATATGTGGTTTATTCATAGCTCCAAAACACAGAAGGAACATTAGAGAATTTGTGAAGCGAGCGTACTTTTCTTACTTTCAAGTGAAACTTAGAGATCAAGATAAACCTCGAGCCCCACATAAGGTATGTCATTCTTGCGAAGAAAACTTACATCAATGGACTAAAGGAAAAAAATGAAATAAAATTCGGCATTCCGATGATATGACGTGAGCCACGAGACCATGTCACAGATTGTTACTGCTGCCTTACTGATGTTGGTTTTACTGGTAAATCTCCTCAGCTTTTCACATACCCTAGTCTAGCTTCAGCAATCAGACGTGTGCTCCATTCAGATGATGTTCCAAACCTATCTTCTCTTAACTTGCTTCTCTTAACTCTGACAGCGAATGTGACACTGGGTTGACAGAGGAGTCAACTAACAAAAACAGTGATTTAGACTTTGAAGGTGTATCAACAGAACCGCTAACACTTAGCCATGCAGAACTCATTGATTTAGTTAGAGATCTAGGCTTTGTCTGAAGAGCTGTCAGAATTGTTTGCTTCAGAATTAAAAGATGAAAATTGCTGGGAATGGACGCAAATGTAACATTCTATCGCAACAGAGAAGATAACCTCTTACAGTTATTTGATTCTAAATTCAACTTCGTCTGCTGTTGTGATATTCCTGGATTAATAACGACGATGAGAGCCACAGGCTATGATCCGAAAGAATGGCGCCTCTTTAAAGATAGCTCTAAGCGAAGTCTGAATTGTGTTTTATAATATATAGGCAACATCTTTAGCGCAATACCCATTAGACACTCAATACACCTGAGAGAAAAATATGAACACATCAAAACAGTATTGGAGCTACTCAAATATGAAGAACAGAAATAGATCATTTGTGTTGATCTAAAAATGTCAATTTTTTTAGGACCGCAAAGTGGTTACACAAAATATCCCTGCTGAATGTGCCTCTGGAACAGCAGAGGCAAAGACAGACTCTGGATTCAGAAAGAATGGCCAGTTAGGGAGAGCTACAATGTTGGAGGAAACAACATCATTCATGAACCGCTAGTGGAACGTGAAAAGTTCTTTTCTCGCCCCTTCAAATCAAGCTAGGGCTTATGAAACAGTTTGTCAAGGCGCTCAATACTGACAGTGACTGTTTCAAGTACTTGTGTGACGCGATCCTCGGTGTAACGAAAGAAAAACTCAAAACAGCTATTTCCGACGGCCCTCAAATTAGAAAGCTGATTAAAGATCATGTTTTCACTTCAATCTATTACTTGTGTTGAGAAAAATGCATGGAGAGCATTCGTTTCTGTCGTGAGGAACTTTTTTCGAAACAGGAAATCATGGGAATATTAAAAAGATAGCTGAATCTTTAATGGAAACTTCCCAGGTTTTAGGTTGCAACATGAGCATGAAGATGCATTTCTGGAAGAGTCAAATTGAATCATTTTCGGCACACGTTGGAGGACGTGAGTGATGATTAGGATGAACGCCTTCACCAGGATATCAAAGTCATGGAGGAACGATATCGAGGTCGCTGGGACGTTCACACGATGGCCGACTATTGCTGGAGCATGCAGCGAGACTGCACAGGGAAGCGACATTCTAGACGGTCCATTGAGTTTAAGTTTCTGCCTGAATAAAGCCCGTGTTGCTTAAGATGAAACGCTTATAGTAAAATTTTCCTCGACCAAAAAAATAAAGGACTTCAATTGTAAACTTCAAAACATTCGTATTCGAAATAGTTATTAAAAGTAGGCTCCTAGCATGAATTCAGAGGAAAATTTCATTGTTTAAAATAGCTGGCTGCACGTATGAAAACGAATGTGGTTGAAAATAATAGTTTTTTCCAAGTTTGGTACATGATCTTCTTCAACTTGGTTGGTCAACCAACCACTGTTTAAAGCCCACTGTACCAATTGCAATTCAATGTTCACTGCCCCAACTACAGTTTAATGTACGCTGCCCGACTAAAGTTCAATGCATACCGCACCAATTCTAGTTTAATGCATATTGCATACTGCGCCAACTGCAGTTTAATGCATACCGCACCAACTCTAGTTTAATGCATATTGCATACTGCGCCAACTGCAGTTTAATGCAAATTGCATACTGTACCAACTGCAGTTTTGTGTGTGCTGCACCAGCCGATTGTTATTTTGTACCCAAGGCTTGAATGTATGTTGAGGATTCGAACAAAGAAAGATTTGGCTTTCGATTTTCTGTGTCATGTTTGTACGTCTGTTGCTTGAATATTTACTTGGCTGCTGGTCACACAGACAAGGCATTTAAAACTCCTTTTGATGAGGCGTTTTGAAGTTTACTCAGCCTAAAACTCTAATAAAATTTGAACGTACAATAAGATTGTGCGTGTGTCCTCTACACCTGAGCACATTAGAAACACCTGAGACGTCCACAAGACTGCTGGAGTGACCGACGAGTCTACAAGAGGCCAACGCCTCCTTTTTAGGTTGTGATATTCCACCGCATCGCCAAATATCATGTAGTTTTTGGGTGATTTTCCATTCCAAAGCGGCGTCGTATCGCATGTTGGAGTTGATATTTTTACCACCGTTTTTGTGTAAACAAATTGTCTTAAAAAAATATTTTTTATATTGTCGTAGGAATCATTTCAAAAATATGTTTGGCATTTGCTGCATCAAGCGTCTAATGGGACAAAATCTGTTAATATAATTATTTAGTTCGGTTATTAAATATTCTGATTGGATGATTCACTTCGCTCATCATGATCAAAATATTCTCCTTGTTTAACGTTTGTCGAGGGTGTCAGAAAAATCGTATTTTCAAGGCTATCTCATACAAAGATTTATTCTCAACTTTTCCACTCCACTCTTTCATTCTTCTTAACTTACAAAGTGAATTTAAACAATTCATTTACTACAAGCGATACAGCAGTAGATCGTTCCTTTAAGTCTAGTACAATGGATACATTTAAGTTTATCTACTTGTGGACCTGAATAAGTTCAGCGACTTTTAGGGCATCCTATCATCAATGATATTCTAAGGTGTACAATTATGTTCAACCTGTACAACATGTTTCTACTCAATGAAAAGAAGTAGTCATGTTGACTAAGAATTCGCATCAATATTATTAAAATAGTAAGATTATTTACGTAATTCGTTAATATATAAAACTAAATACGTTCTTAATTGTACCGTATAACAGAAGTAGTGATTATTTTCTGTGGGAATGAGCGCTGAAAAAAATAAGTAACTCATTTTCTGTTATTAAAAATGCTTTGGTAGGAGACTGAGTGGTGCGGCAGCACTGCACTATCTACACCATCATTGTGGAGAATGATGAACACTTAAAATGATTTAGCGCGACTCGCATAAATCTTATAACCTTGTCTTAATGACTGTATCATTGAAAAGAAGGAAGAACACACAAAATGCTTTTGCGTGCAGGGTATGAAGGTTATAATCTTATACTAATGGCAGTAATATTGTAGAGGCTAAGCCGGGAAACTTTATCTTTAAAAATGGATACATTTTTCTAACTAGGTCCTGTAACCATGATACATGGTGACGAATAATGGTGATGGTCGAGCGCAGTTGATCATTATTATCACTCACAAAAATGATCTATTCAACGGGAAAATGGACATTCAAAACAATTTTCACAACGTATCAACTAATGAATTTACGAATTCTTAATACATGAAGGAGAAGAACAAGCCATAAAATCGTACGCTTTGCAGCAAAAAAACATAGCAGACTATCTGCGTCGCGGCGGCGACCGTCTACAACACATCAGCGAACAAATCTTGAGTCAAGAGCCTTAGGTCCTTGACTCGGTTTTAGTAGATCCTCAGTCTCACTGAACCCTTTAACGTCATCATTTTCGTACTCATAGTACTGGTATCACAACCACCGTCATTAGACTGGCACTTGCATCCGGTGGTTACCGATATCAGGATGAGGATGAACTGCCACTCTCCACATATTCAGCAAAAATTACAATATACTGAGGCTGATTTTTGAAAAACGATCTGGTAGTCCACTCGGGCGTTAAAGAGTTGAATTCTTAAATTGAGATCATTTTTTAGTTAAGGTCGTATATGATCATTTTAGCAAGGAGATGGAGAATCTGACTACCGTTTCTCAGTGGCCTTTCTCTTTTAGCTGATGGCTTTCAATACACTTGATATCACTGTTTCATAAATACCTTTGAAATAACTAATCAATTACAAGCATTGCTATGAGAAAAGTCGAAGCAGTCTTGAAAACCAGTTGAACAAATTTTGGATGCGTCCAATTTTTTCCGCTCCATGTCAATTTATTTTCTGCTACCTTTATAAAGTTATAAATTTTTCTAAGATGCACCGCACTTGCCATGAAAGATCATTTTAATGAAAGTTCAAATGAAGATACAACACTACAATATGAAAGACAACATTACTGCCATGGCAATCGGAATTTGTTCATAGACGGACTTTTACATTGCACACAAAAGCAAAAACCTCCCACTAAAACGGAGCGAAACATTTTCTTTGGAATAACTAAACGTGGTTGCTCTCTACCCCTTTGCCACTCCACAGCTGGCACGGGTACTTGGCGTCGCAATCCCCGGCAGCGGTGGCAAGGATGTCGAGGTATCCGTGATACCGCTCAGGTACCAGGTACACCAGCACCCTGTGGCAAGGAGGCACAAATTGATTGTTAGCAGTGGTCTCGATAAAGAAATACAAAACACAATGCAGATGGAGCTGTGCACGTTGATCCCACAAAAGCCATCGGGGAGCCGTAGCAACCGTAATAAGAATGAAAGAGCAAGATAACTTACTTTAATCATTAAGGTACAAATTCCAATACAACCTAATTTTAAACGTTTCGGCCACAGGCTATCATCAGTGGTAAGAATTCTGAAAGGTAAAAAGTAAAAATAAACTATTATTGAAATCTATATGTACATAAACCGTAGTACACAAATACTCACAGAAATAGGAACACGTATGTCCAAATTGTACGCATGTACTGAAGGAATTATGTTGAAAGATAATGTGCATATGTTGAAGCAAATACTGTAAAATCGCAAAATGTATTCATTCTTTCTTTCGTCCTATCAATCATCCATTGCTCATAGCAAGCCCTATCTTTTCAGGCTACCTGTTTTTAAATATCTTACGAGCGATAAAAATTGAACAATATATGCAAGGGAAACTTAAAATTTCCTTCAATGATGATAAAGAGAATTTCAAAATTCATGCCATAACAAAAAAGTTTTAAATTAATACCTACAAATGGCCTTCGGGGAGACCAATTTTGGTTCATTTCACAGTTCATTGATGTCCTCGCATAAAACAACCTCAATGAGCTTGTATCCCAGAGACTCATAATACCGCCAGTTGTGCCCTGAAGCTGATCAGTCGTTCACCTCAATGAGCTCGTATCCTAGATACTCAAAATACCGCCAGCTGTGCCCTGAAGCTGATCAGTCGTTTACCTCAATGAGCTTGTATCCTAGATACTCAAAATACCGCCAGCTGTGCCCTGAAGCTGATCAGTCGTTTACCTCAATGAGCTTGTATCCCAGAGACTCATAATACCGCCAGCTGTGCCCTGAAGCTGATCAGTCGTTTACCTCAATGAACTCGTATCCTAGATACTCAAAATACCGCCAGTTGTCCCCTGAAGCTGTTCAGTCGGCTGGTACAACTGATGTAAATTTACAATTTCTGAGGCAACCTTCATACGTCACCTTAGTGCTGGCGGACGAATAGGTGCAGCAGTGGCAGCGTCGCAGAGAAGAGAAGCGAAGCAGAGTTCATTTGACAAAGCTGCGCTGACGCGCTCTGTCGCCTGAAAATTTGCACTGAATAATTTATTGCTCAGTGCAGTTTGCTATTGAGAAGTGAACGGTCCAGTAAGTTTAGAGATGAACCCGACAGTCGTCAAGATTGGAGAATATATATTCTGAGAAAAGAGGATGTTACGCGAACCAGGAATTTATTTCAAAACTAAAGTTCTCATTTCGTCAAAATTACAACATTCAACAACGATTGATGAAACACGCAAATCGCTTGATTAGATTGGTAATAATAAGAAGCATTTCTTTTTGTTTACAGGAATTCAGCAAAGCGTGTGGTTAGCGTACCTAGGTTTCATCCATCATTATCTCTCGAGTTTCCAATTTATTAATCTTTCATTCATGTTCGCCAAATAAACTTGTTCATTTTAAGAAATTTGTGCTCTAGAAATCATGTTTATATATGAGGGGCATTGAAGTCCGTATCATAGTCACGCTCGTCGACTACTTCTATCGATCAAGTCAAATTTTTCGATGATTGCTCGCATAAAACATATATTTAAGAATGAACTTACGACCGCTATTAGTGATATGAATAATTTCGCTTGTCGACGATGATTTCACCCATTTTTGGTGCCGAAATGACTTCTGAATTTAACAGCATGAAGTAAAATTCAATTTCATATTTCATTCACTGTTTTGAATTCAATTCAGAGCTTTCTATCGGAAAAGAAATGATGAAATATGTACATATGTAGGCTTCCCAATTGTGTGCCTAATTAATATTATAGATGCCTTGCGTTATTTATGTATTTACACTTCCACTGAAAGTTCTATAATGGCTATGTCAGAGAAACAGGAGTTGTTTCAGCTGCTACTCTGTGTGCTGACATGAGTTGGAGCTAGCGCCTTGCTGTGCGTGCTGACACTTTCGAATTAACGTGAATTTCTTCCGGGAAAACCATCACGTGTTTAAGTATTATATATAAGTGTCACTTGAGACATGCTTTGCGTGCTGACTAATGCTTAAATTTAATTTAGGATGAGAAATTAAGTTATGTCAAGTTCTCAACTTGGTAGTGTTTAGGCGACATGTCAAACAAACATCGGCATCTTAGGATGCTTTATTTCCAATCAAGCCTGATACATATGATCTTAAGCATTGGTTTTTCAAATGTCTTATAACTAACACTATATATAGGACACCATGACGGTTCCCCGTGAAGCCGGTACCCATTTCCGACACCTGGGTTGAGTGGGGTATAGTGCTTGAGCTCTCCCTTATACCCAACGGGGAAAATCGCCGCGCCAGTGCCGGGATACGAACCCTCGTCTCCAACATACAAGGCTGATCCCTTAACCACTGTACCACTGCGAGCTTACATGTCAAGCCCCAATGAAATTATTTTCGATGAGGTGATAGTGAAATTAGAAAAAAATGTAATGAGAAAATTTTACTGATGTTCTACCTGGTTATTCATGCGTAATAAGAGCACAAATTTTTGAGTACTCTTTGTAGCCAAAATTCACTAGAAAATAGTTCAAGCTATCGGATTTTGGCCTGAAAAGATTTATCTAGCAGGTTTGACGTCGTATCAGCTATACGACCTATGGCTAAACGTTATATTTTACATCGCAAATGCAATACATGCGAAACAATAACCCACACATTATAAGTCTTCAATGAAAGTTTTGTGTTAAGAATATCTCACCGTGAAGCTTACATGTAATTAGCTTATTCCAGTGAATTTGTCTCCTAGATACTCAAAATACCTCTTTGTGCCCTGAAGCTGATCAGTCTGCAAGTACGAGCAATGCACTTTCCAACCCCTCTGAATTCTGTGCTTGCTCGCAATTTTGGTTGGTGATCAGTATTTCTGAAAACTCGTCGCGTTCATTGTCGTTCGTGTTTGCTTAGGTGCGTGTGCATTTAGCTCATTAGTTATTAGTGATGGGGCCACGACCAGGCTACTGGCTCCATGAGCGTAAATTTACTGTGTCATTTGCATCAAAAAATATTAAAATACCTTCATGAAATTTGTTAATTATAATAGCACTGATAATTCTATCAGTGATAATTCAGTAAAATAAACTAACTTCTGGATACTGAGATCGTGAAATCATGTAAGTGACTTCATTTTATTTACACTGTGAAATTAAAAACCTTGTGGTTTGCACCAGTGCATTAAATTTAAGCTCTGAGTCTATTAAGTCAACGAACATAATTTCTTGATAAAAAGTTTTGGTCGTCGAAAAAGTACAAATTAGTCTACATAGTAAAGTTTATTTACAGCATCACGAGTCAAAACATTATCCCAGCATGTATCAAGCTTAGAACAAACTTCATTCTGCATAATCTACTGCAACTGAATAACTTTGTTGATCGATCAATATATTGACTGGAAATATGCTTGGACATTTGAATAAAACTATCGAAAATGCAAATGTTAAACACTAAACCAGCGAGTCAGAAAGCAAAAGCGAGCAAAACAAAATAAAAATAACAACACAATCGCAAAAACTTTCATGGGAACCAAAAATTGAGATTGAGATGAACTTAAAAAGTTTATCATCGTTCTTTTAAAATAATTAAAGTATACGAAGGTTAAGAAATCTGAAAGAGTTTGAATGAACCCCTCTTTGATCGAGGGGTATAAGCGTCAACGAATCGCTCACTTTTATGAGATCAACAACTTTTCGTATCAGCCGCAATTGAGTCCCTCACCTCCACAAGAGGATGTACAACCTTCATTTGAAGCGTTAGTGAGTCCCTCACCTCCATAAGAGGATGTACAACCTTCATTTCAAGCGTTAGTGAGTCCCTCACCTCCACAAGAGGATGTACAACCTTCATTTCAAGCGTTAGTGAGTCTCTCACCTCCATAAGAGGATGTACAACCTTCATTTCAAGCGTTAGTGAGTCCCTCACCTCCACAAGAGGATGTACAACCTTCATTTCAAGCGTTAGTGAGTCCCTCACCTCCACAAGAGGATGTACAACCTTCATTTGAAGCGTTAGTGAGTCCCTCACCTCCNTGTACAACCTTCATTTCAAGCGTTAGTGAGTCCCTCACCTCCACAAGAGGATGTACAACCTTCATTTCAAGCGTTAGTGAGTCTCTCACCTCAATAAGAGGATGTACAACCTTCATTTCAAGCGTTAGTGAGTCTCTCACCTCCACAAGAGGATGTACAACCTTCATTTCAAGCGTTAGTGAGTCCCTCACCTCTATAAGAGGATGCACAACCATCATTTCAAGCGTTAGTGAGTCTCTCACCTCCACAAATGGATGTACAACCTTCATTTCAAGCGTTAGTGAGTCCCTCACCTCCATGAGAGGATGTACAACCTTCATTTCAAGCGTTAGTGAGTCCCTCACTTCCACAAGAAGATGTACAACCTTCATTTCAAGCGTTAGTGAGTCTCTCACCTCCACAAGAGGATGTACAACCTTCATTTCAAGCGTTAGTGAGCCCCTCACCTCCAAAAGAGGATGTACAATCATCATTTCAAGCGTTAGTGAGTCTCTCACCTCCACAAGAGGATGTGCAACCTTCATTTCAAGCGTTAGTGAGTCCCTCACCTCCATAAGAGGATGCACAACCATCATTTCAAGCGTTAGTGAGTCTCTCACCTCCACAAAAGGATGTACAACCTTCATTTCAAGCGTTAGTGAGTCCCTCACCTCCATGAGAGGATGTACAACCTTCATTTCAAGCGTTAGTGAGTCCCTCACTTCCACAAGAAGATGCAGAAGCTGCATTTCAAGCGTTAGTGAGTCCCTCACCCTCATGAGAGGATCGAAAGCCTCAACTAAGAGCGCTGAAGGCGTCCGAGTTGCATGCAGGTGCCGCCCGTTCGCCTGTCCCGTGATGGCGTTCACGACGGCCACCAGCGGGTCCACGAAAGGGTCGACGAACGCAGGCAGCAGAGTCGGGGCCACCAGGTGCAGCAAGATCAGCCCAATGAAGATCGTGATGATAATCAGCGGAGGCAAAACCTGGAAAAGATGTTAAACTGCAGCTGGATGTACAGGATGTACATCGGTACTAAACATGGTTAGTCATTTTTCAGGGGAGGTAAAAACTCGTGGTGAACTGGCATGGAAATTTAAATTACGCACTGGAAGTAAATTTGTAAAATCCGGGATAATAATTTCCAGTTGAGGTACGTCTTCACGAGGAAAAAATTGAACTTGTAAGCATGCTTTTTGAGTAGAGAGCAGGAAATGATTTTTATCTGAACGTAACTCGATTACATATTACCAGCGTGCGGGCAATAACTTTAAAAGTCGGAAGCCTCCCGTCAGTTTCAGGAATGCAACAGCTGCTCAACGCACCTGAGACAATGAGAGACAGAGCAAAACACAGGCACTGCCTGAAAATTACCTACTTTTCAAACCGAAAAATAGTAAGAGGCGCGTAAAAAGTACGACTGTTGCTCAAAATAACTGTACAAAAAGAGGGGAACGCTGATTCTTGAAAAGCATAATTGTGCAAAAAGTGCAATTCAAGAGAAAGCAACATCAGCCAGATTTGAAGAAGATTGGTTAGTTCCAGGAATAATTTTTTTTAAATTGCGTTTGTTCAGGACAGACGGTTCGATGACTTCTGAAAGTTACTCTCGTCGACTGAGTTTTTTTATTGGTTGATATTCTGATCAGATGAACCATTCACGAGTACCCAAAAACATTTGATGATATACTTACTTTTTTCACAGCGCATTTCTTCTCCTGCTTCATCATCGGTTGCCCTTTTTCTTGTTTTTTGTCGTCTTCTTTTTCCTCTTCTTCCTTTTTCATCATTTTCTTAGGCACGACCGCGTACATCATCGGCGCCGGAGCACCGTACATATGTTGAGTGCCACCATAGCTCGGCGTGGAAGACCCGTAACCGGTTTCTGCAGGGCTGTGACCTCCGTAACTCGTCCCATGCGAGCGGAAGTTTGTGCTGAGGGATGCGTAGCTCTGTTGAACGTAAATAAATCCGATACTTAGATGAATAATTGATACTTAGACAGGCTTCAAAACTTGTCTCGTGCGAACGGAAGTTCGTGCTGAGGGATGCGTAGCTCTGTTGAACATAAATCCGGTGCCACTATTGCGTGAGGTCTACCGCTATAAATCGCCTACCCAGGTGCGGTTTGAGATAAACAAATTAAGGGTTTATCGCTAAATTAAATGTATGGAAATAAGTAATATCCTTTAGTAACCTAACCTAACCTCACGCTACAGTAGCTAGAGGTAGATCTCATGCTATAGTGAAGTGGACCTCACGCTATAGCAGCACCAATAATTTGATACTGAGACAAGGCTTCATTGGAGCAAGGCTGCGAAAGTTAACAATAAATATGTATAGTATGTTGGAAGTAAAGTCACATTTTTGATTTGTCAAAGTAGAAATGTAATATTCTGGGAACGTCTTTCTCAAGGTTGAATTCATTGGCATTGGATTCTTTTCATGAACATTGATTGGAAATGGACTCGAATTCATTTGTTGCGGTGCGGATTCAAAATTAGCTCTTTTTTTAAGTCTTGAATCTCGGATTGTTTTGCTTAATGAATATTAAGGTTTACCCGATGTTGATAGTTCTCCCGATTTTATGGAATATTCCGTCATTTACTGCGTAAGTCATCAAAGATTTTTGTCAATGTATCGTTACTCATATTTTCGACGATAATTTTTCTAAATTTTGTTCCCTGTTATTATTCATCGCTGACGACGGCTGTCACAGTTAACACATGTACGAAAATTTTCCATAAGCCTCAATAGCGAACCAAAAGCCATGACCTTAGAAAGCGAGTAACTGTTACGAAATGAAACTAGGTAATCATTGTGTATTACTAGTCCACCTCCCTTTATTTGAAATGAGAAAGAAAGCGAAATGAAAGAAAGGCCGTAAGAAATAAAAAGAATTCAATATCTCCAGAGTTGAAGAAGCCGAGTGCACACGGTCCGTCAAAAATGTATAATAATGTTCGACAAATCACATGACACACGTTCCTACTTCCTAAGAATTCACGTGATATTCATTCCTACTCGAATCTGATGGATTAATACACTGGAAATTGTGGAGTTGATGAAGCTTGTATCACAGATACGCTCATCACACACCGCAGGCTGGCTTCGGACAGACAGACAGATGGACAGACAGATACCCCACTTATTATGGTATGTTTAGATTGAAATTGAGTGGAGCAATTTCCTTCACAACTGATGACGATGTGTTCGGTTAAATTTACCATACATTTAGATGCACTTGGTTAAAAACAATGTTAATTTCTGTTGCCTTCAGTTTTTTATTTAATTTCTCTATATTTTTAAAAGTACATTGTCTCTCATTTAGAAGTTCAAAAATATGGCTTTTGGTTAGATCATTAAAAGATGGGATTTTGACGCGTTTCGGAAAATTTCGTTCGCAATTTTCAAGATTGTAAGTGGCAACTAAAATTACGTTAACGTCTTCGGTGTGGTTGCTTGCATCTGAATGAGCTCTAGGAATGCAGCTGAGCAGGAAGACTTCCAGACACCTGCTTCTTTCGGGAAGCAAAGTTGACTCTAGAAGAACTTAAAGATTTGATGGGCAAAAGTGCTTTGCTTGTTGATCGACAGCTTAATTATTCTGTTTGGTTAATACTGCTTCGATAATTTGTAGTCTTACATCCAGGATGGCGGCGTAGTATTTTCGGGTTATTCACCAGTTGATTTCGAATTAAAATGCTATTGACTACATCATCTGCATGATGTTTTGATCGCGCATAGATAGTTGCCTGGAAAAGGAGGTGCTTGTGACAACAATGCCCAGTCTAACTTTTTCGTCGCCTGCATGCATATTTTTCGCCGCCTAAGCGATTTTAAGCGATTAAATCGCTATGGCGACGAAAAGCGTGCATGCATGAAAAGGTTAGACTGGGTAATACCAGTTTTATTTCCCTCTCCTATATGTGAAAAAGGTTCTAACAATTTCAAAAGGTATACACTTTTAGCAGCCACCCTGTGTATTTGTAGTACGCCAGTGAGAAGTTTGTGACATGTTACTGGCAAGTTTGATATATTAGTGCCATGTTCTGTGACATGGTAATCACGTGACTGTGACGTGGTAATCACGTGGCTGTGACATGACAGGTAAAGTTAATTTAAGGAAAGGTAATCTAAATTTTTGGCTGCAACGTGGCCCACCGGTGGTCACTGAGAGGATTTCATTATGCTACTGACCGACCAGCAGTCACGAACTCAATTTTTATAAATACTCAATGAAATCTAATTAACGCACGATCTATTCAAAATTGGTTATTTCAAAATTGCTCTCTAAAATTAACTCATTTATAATGAGTTGGATATTGAACTTCAACTTTACTCGCCTCAATTAGCGGTTCAAGAAAAGAAAATTTCAGAAAATCTTTTTTTAAATAGGGCTTATGAGACAGCTGAATATCAGGGAAGTCATTATGAGGAAAGTTAATATTCTGCCTCAGACTCACAGCCGAAGGTTATTAAAGAAAATTTAATTTCAGGAATGTAATTATGGAAAAAGTTAACATTCTACCTGAGACTCACAGCTGAAGGCTAATTAAAAAATTACATTTCAGGAATATCATCATGGGAGAGGCTAATATTCTGCTTGAAGCTCACAGCCGAAGGTTATTAAAGATAATTCAATTTCAGGAATACCATCAAGGGAAAAGTTAACATTCTGCTTGAGACTGACAGACGCAGGTTCCTCTAGTCCGTCCCTCCTGAAGGAAATGTAGGGATCGTGCGCTGCCACCACCACAGCCACCCCCAGCAGCACCCCCAGCAGTAGTGACTGCATCCTCTGCAACAGAAGAAATCACTCTTACACTGCATTTCTGCAGTGTTGCAACTATATAATAAAACACCAAGTGTCTCCTTAAATTTATAAATATGTAATACATAAATGCTTTTATATTTTTTGTGCGTAACTTCCCCTATGTTATCACACTGAGAATCTCATTGGACACATTCAATTTGAATTTGTTGGTCCGCATCTATGACGCTCTTAAAAGGACGCTCAATGACCGTATCTGTGATACGAGTTTCACCAGTGCACAAGCACAAGAATATTTTAATGGCGGGTACTATTAGGATGGATTTGTTTGTTTGGCATCCATCCACATCTGGAGGATTTGTCTACAGAAGCAGCAGTAATGCAGTGTTGCAACACTGCAGAAATTACGACGCTGCAACCAGCCGTTGTGCTACACTGCAGCCACCGCTGTGCTACACAATCACCAGATCGTATAGATGTTACACTTCACAAAAATTCATTGGGAAAATTTCCACTACTTTTGGGGGTAAAATAAGGATTGCGCCATGAACATTTTGACTGAGACGTGAGCAAAATTTGGTCACTGAGGGAGTTTTCATATGCTGCTGACCAGCCAGTCGTCACAAACTCAATTTTTAAAAATACCTTATCAAAACTAACTGAAAACACGATCCAGTTAATGTTTGGTATTTCAAGCATTGCTTACTACAAATGGCTTTAAATTTGAGTTGAATTTTACACTTTAATTTTTCCTGCCGCCGTCAAAGTGTAAACCTGTAAAGTCCACAGTGTAGTACGTACATCTTTAGAGGACAGACGTGGTCGCTGTGAAGGAACGCAAATGCTTTGTGGCCGGGATAAAGGCCAGAAGTTTCCTTTTGCGGATGATTTTCCGAAGGAGTTGCTCAGCTTCAGAAAGGTAGAGAGTGTGTCTGCTGTTTGGGATTTCATCAGGAAATGAATTAATGGAGACGGGTTGCAAGAAATGTATTCCTGAGAGCGCTTCGATGAAAATGGATTGCGAGGATAGCATGATGATAAACTAATTTCTGAAGCATATTATTATGTAGCTAAGTTTTGGAATGTTTTACTTGGTAGCGAATTTCTGGAGTATAACTGGTAGCGAATTTCTGAAACGTATTACTTGGTAGCGATTTTTTGGATCGTATTACTTGGTAGCGATTTTTTGGAACGTATTACTTGGTAGCGAATTTCTTGGAACGTTTACTTGGTAGCAAATTTCTGGAACGTATTACTTGGTAGCGAATATCTGGAACGCATTACTTGGTAGCGAATTTCTGGAACGTATTACTTGGTAGCGAATTTCTGGAACGTATAACTTGGTAGCGAATATCTGGAACGTATTACTTGGTAGCAAATTTCTGGAACGTATAACTTGGTAGCGAATATCTGGAACGCATTACTTGGTAGCGAATTTCTGACATATGACTTTAATAGTAAATTTATGGAGGGGATGAATGTTTTTTTCGATGTGCTCTATTCAGTTTCCCCAATGAATGATTGATAAAACGATTTAACAGCACGTAAGTGTGCATTGAACATATAAGGTATTGTAAGCTTTCAAAATAGAGAGTTAATGCATGTTACACAAAAAAATTCATACGACCAAGCGATCTATAAGCCTCTCTTGGATTTCTTCGACTGAAACTTTTTCAAAAACTTTAACATAATCAGCAGCGACGCCTAGGCTACAAATTAACTACTTTAATTCAAAACTTTAACATTTGCGTGATATGGATTTTGCATTATGTATGGAAGTTTTGTAACTTCGGCTTTGATGTAACATTAATTTTTAAAAATTCATCCACTCTTCTAAAACCCCATTTTAGTTCACCGGAAATTTTAAAAAGAAAAACTCTAGTGTAAAAATATGAGCAAGCTTAATAAAACACGACGTTTCGACCTTTACTGGGATCATCATCAAGGTATATCTGTAAAAACAAATTGCGAGGCTGAATAAAACTGAAAGTAATCACACTAAAATGTGATTTTAAAAAAGTGGAGAAATTTTTTGAAACAGATGTAAATTAAATGCCGATTTAAAATTCTTAAAGTTTTGCTTTGATGACCAACGAAAGGTAAAACGCTTGTCAAAAAAAATAAATCTCAGATGCCTGGTTGACTTTTAAATTTATACTTTCATGTTCTGAGTAACATATGTGAACTTCTTTTCCTTCTTCACGATTCATTAACCAGAAACCAAGCATCTGAAAA
Organism: Platorchestia sp. MABIK; assembly: GCA_014220935.1. NCBI lineage: Eukaryota > Metazoa > Arthropoda > Malacostraca > Amphipoda > Talitridae > Platorchestia > Platorchestia sp. MABIK. Next base: position 9,161 of record JACJUY010003753.1, on the reverse strand, counting down.
ATTTTCCACGTTTTAATTGCAATCCAAAAATTAAAATCCTTTCTAAAGTTCGTGAGAGATCTGTTGAACTTAAATGAATTCTAAGTCAAAGTTTATTTATTGATGTTTATCTATTCTGCAATACGTGTACAAAATTTCGTATCACATAGTGCACTTTAAGATAGCGAGATACGAGCCAAAGTGGAAAATCAACATTGCTCAAGGGAACCACTTCCAACACTACCTTAAAAATTTTATTATTAAATATTCCAACCAACTAATCTTAAATTTTCCGAACCTTAGTAGCTGCGAGAGGAGATTCAAATTTACAAATATTATTCAACTAACGCATTAAATGGGAACCAGTAATTTTCTCAACGAAAATCGATAAAGTTTGTGGATTTTAAAGTTAGTTTCCGACTTGAACAAACCGCTTCACATGGACGTACAGTTTTGCCGCGACTGAGATGAAGCACCAGAGCTCATCGCTTTTATACATCGGGCTACAAGCACGCGTCTTGTTCATTTAAAAAAAAAATAGGAGAAAAAATCGTTAAGATACCCAGCGAAAGTACGCTACCGAGATGAGCTAAGTGGTCCCAACGCAGCGCAATGCATGCTAAGCGATCACTTGACAACCACCCAAGCTAGTAGGTCGGACGTGTGGAACGTCCTTGCTTGCGTACCGCGCCATTATCCTGCCAATGACTTTCTCATTAATTTACAGGTGATGATCGAAGTGACCCATAAACGTGCGTCACAACAACCCTGGATAGTCTCACAACCATTGACAGTCGGCCGATGAAGTTTCAAATAGACAAATTTTGCTTCTCCATTTGGAAGTTCCGGGGCATTGGTAAACTATTTAGTTATTTGAGTTGTTTAACTTTCTTATTAATTTATTGGTGATGCTCGAAGTGGCCTCAAAAAAGGCATCTCACAACCCTTGAGAGCTGGCCGATGGTTTTTGGAGCATCGGAGTTTCAAATGGACAGACTTCAGGTCGGTCACCATGTGGGAGCTGAATGGTATTGGAGCACCATAAAATTACTCCAATTGTTTAGAAAGCACATTTGTTCTGCTTTTACAGTGCAGCCAATTTACACCATTCTTTGTAATTACGATCCCGGTGGGCTTCGCTGCATCGCAAATGTCAATGAATCGCTTGTGGCAAATAAATTGTTTAAACTATTTAAATTTTTAACCAAAACGTGTACCAATTCTGCATTACACGCCTTATTCCAGCAGCACCTGTTGTCATTCAGAACTATGTGCGTGAACTCAGTTACTCGTTAGTAAGTTCTGTGCAAAATTTTTGCAAGAAAGAAATACTCCGAGATCAGAAACATGCACATGCGAGTCAAGCCCCAGTAGGTGTTGGTCTTTTCGATAAGATGCGTGTCCATCGTAACCTTATTTTCTGCTTCGCATTATTTCCAAACTTTCAACGGAGAGTCGCGTACATTTTAAACATAACCTACAACTTCGGTAGACATTTGAAATACTCTCAAGTATATAAGAAATCATTGTATTCAAGATATGCAATGCTTCAAAATAAAAGAACCGGGTGCTCTCAAAAAGCGAAGGTAAATGTCACCATTTTAAATTCAAAACACCTGTGCGCATATGCGACAGGGCAACGTTCGCTCACGTTCATCACATGTGCTATGTACTAACTTTGTAAGGGTTGAGTTCCTCATTAAAATTCCCGTCTCGGGTTGAACATTATTTTTATTTCTGGCGGAGGTTGGCAAAATTATGTTAGCAAAATGAGTGTAGTAATGAAATTTAGAAATCATTGATGAACATTATTTTTATTTCTGGCGGAGGTTAGCAAAGTTATTTGCGAACTGTGCAATGAGTGTAGTTATGAAATTTAGAAATCATTGATGAATATTATTTCTATTTCTGGTGGAGGTTAGCAAAGTTATTTGCGAACTGTGCAATGAGTGTAATTCTGAAATTTAGAAATCATTGATGAATATTATTTCTATTTCTGGTGGAGGTTAGCAAAGTTATTTGCGAACTATGCAATGAGTGTAGTTATGAAATTTAGGAATCAGTGACTTGTGATTGAAATATTTTTCATCGAGTCTCATGAAAGACATATGCGCTGTCCAGGGGTGAATTTGAACCTTCTCAAGGTAAGACAAGCGTAAAATAATAAATAATGAACTAAAAGTTTTAAAATTAAGAAAATAGAAGAAATAGAAGCAACAAAACAAAAAAATGCGAAGTAAAACAAAATAATAACAAAAAATAAAAGGAAAACCTTAATGAAATAGAAACCAAGAAAATAAAATAGTTGAAAAAAAAATATAGGAGAATGATTTAGCTCACAGTCTGAATGCTTTATTCACTAACTAGCAAATTATAATTATATAATTAATTAATTTTAAAGAAATTTGTTCTTTATTAAGCAATCATAAAAAGTAATCCTTTATTAACTGATTATAATTGTAGTGTTAAATCCCACGTCTCGCTTACGCTGTTAGTCTTTTCTAACGTACAGAGCACTCTTTATCTTGGCCCCCTTTTCGGGCTTTATCGCGTTCCAACTTTGTTTCTCGTGAACTCGAGCTCACAACGCCAGCTGGCTGAAGTTTCACACACACAAAGTTGAGACCCACTCACTCAAACATTAGTAAAAGCCAAACTCTTAAAATCCTGCTCATGCATTTTTTTTGGGACTTCATCAAATCAACTGTTTCATTTTTTCCAAGTGACTCCATTACGTACACATAACGACGTCTAAATGTATCTGGAGGCCACATGGATAAATTAAATTATTTCAAAAAATTGTATTGATTTATTTTTATTGAATAAATTATTTCAGTGCCCTGAGCCTACGAACTGCCTTAGTGACACAGAAATTTTGCAAGACCTGTCCTGCAGGACACGGTGATCACACAAACTATGGTTAGCTTTTCGTTTTTCTGGTGATAAAGAGCAACCAACCACCTTAGTTACATTCAACTCCTAGCAAATAGCATACATATACAATTCGACATCTAGCAGATAGCACAAATATGCAATTTGATATCTAGCAGGTATTACAAATATGCAATTTGATATCTAGCAGATAGTACACAATTCGACATCTGGCGAATAAATTAATATACAATTCGACTCGTAGCAGACAGTACAAAAGTCTGTGTGCCATCAGAAGCTTCATGCTGAATATTTAAACTAAACATTAGTGTGACTCTCTTATTTAATAAGTAGGTAGAGGATATTGCTAATGAAGAATGGTCTTTATTTTTACCTCGTAAAATTCAAGGAACATCTCCCCACACTCACAGTAATGCATCTCTACCCGCTGACACGAGAGCACGAAGAAGAAGCTCTCACCAGGTCGATGATTTTAGGCCGACATCAATTTGTTCTAAAATAAAGAGTGTTGTGAATATGTTCCGCGGACAAACTTTCTCGTTTATTCATGGGTTTGATCGTTTATTGGAAACGTGATAGCGGCTTCTTTCTATTTTATATGCCTATTTTGTACTTGACATACGCAATTCAGAGGTTAATATCGTGCAAAATTTCCTGGCTTTATTGCCAGGCTAAGAAATCTGCTCGAGTTATTTATCTCTAAAACTTTCTTGACGACTTTCGTGTTGTTCATATTATTCATATCCGCCGATGTTATAGGTTTTACGAAACTAAATCTCTGAGCTATTTGAAGAAGTTTAGATTGCATTTGGCCCCGTTTCAAATCAGTGAAGCAACATGCATGAAAATACCAAATGTTCTCTTGAACTCTCCAAACGTATATTCGTTTGGGTGCAAGACTGTTGTTGTTCACTGTTGTTAAATTCAGATTGCGTCTGTACTACGCCATAAAGTAGTAGCTTTTGTACCAAAAACCGATGCCTGTCTATTTTGCAGCCATGTATGTAGGCTCCTTATCAAAAGCTTGAATTTAGTTTCTCCTTGTTCATTTACTGTTTGTCTGTTGTTTTTGGTGCTTCATTTCTTCTATGCTACAATCGTTTAATGTAATATGATTTGTAGCTCAAGTCATAATTGAGTTGAATTTCTTCCCTAACGAATCATAGTTTCTCTATTGTGCAGGAGATAGACATATTTAGTTTTTGAGTTTTGCGGTCGGTATGCTGTCGAATGACCCCATTTGATGTCATTCTATGCTCAAATTTGACCATTGTTATAGACTTGAGATACAATCTAATATTATATCGCTTGTGGTAAATAAATTGTTCAAGTTTGTTTAACACGTTTACCGCCTTTCCGCTGTTATAAATGGTTGGCTTGGTTAGGTTGTAAGTAGCAGACTAGAGAAATCGACTTTAATGCGAGAATATATTTTTATCCTTCCTAAGAAATATGACAAATACAATTGCACGCGACACTTCATTTGGTGTGATAACAGTTGCTTCTTACAAGGTCACGAAACAGATGAAATGTAATTCATTTATACCGATACATGAATGAGCAATTTACCGACTGGTACACATATGGCCCAATACGTTTAGGGAGAACGTGTTAATTCCTAGGGTGAGTGTACGCGAGGCGGACGACTGATTCGGGGAAATTCTTAACTCCTTTTGTGCCATGGAGTTGTTTGGTCAATCTTATAGTGTGCGGCAATTTTCTATGGTAAATGAATTTGTTACGACTGCTTTTAATGTTGCGTCAATTAATTTGGAGTTTGAGACATGAGTAACTGAGAATTCCTTCTTATCGATTTGTTCGAATGACCGAAGCTTAATATTACAATCATTATGACTGCCTTATCCTGAATATCACGTGTACGTTGTTACGCAGATACCGTCTGGACACGCCCACACATGTTCGAAAGAACATTTTTACTAACCGAAAAAACATTATTATTTACCGGAAAAACATTTTTACTCACCGGAAGAATATTTTTACTTACCTAAGGATCATTTTTACTCACCGAAAGAACAACGCAGCTCTTTGCGTCTAGCTAAAACGTCAGTTTGTGTTCATTTGAACATAACCTCAAAAACAAAGTTTAAAAATCGAGAGAAATTTCGGTAGTTCCAAAAAAGGAGTTGTTGTGTAAGCTCACGCCAGACAGACACGCTGCGGCCCTCACCGCGAAAGCGCAGCACAAAATTGCACGTCTGTCCAGCGTCTCGTGCTCTGGACGCGAAATTAAGAATCCTCCTTCTCTAACTTCTGCTGCGAATTTAATTTAGCTGACTGTTGCTGTGCGTTGTGAAGACCGTCGGTCCTGTGTACTTAAAATTGTGATGGTAATGGGAGTAGCTTTAAGGTATGGTGCCGACGATGGTAGCAGTAGCTTTATGCTGACAATGATTGAGTAGCTTTATAGCTTTATGAAATGGTGCTGATGGGAATAGAAGTAGCTTAATGATATGGTGCTGGCGGTGATAGATGTAGCTTTGTGATATGATGCTGACGATGATAGAAGTAACTTTAAGATCTAGTGCTAACGATGATAGAAGTACCTTAATGATATGGTACAGGCGATTATAAAATTAACTTTACAAATGACGTATGATAGAAATAGCTTCATGATATGATGCTGCTGATGATGATAGAAATAGCTTCATAAGAACGAAAGGGCAAAAACCAAGCGACATATCATTTTTAAAAATCGATATGTCAAAATTAGTACGTTTCGGGCCTAGACCCATCTTCAGCTAAACAATCTGAAATGACAATAGTGAAACATTAAAAACATATGCTTGAGAAACTGTTGGTATCTCGACAGTGGCACACGTAAGAATGAAAGAAAGGGACAGGGGGATGAGAAAAGGTTCTAACTAACTATGTGAAGAGGGTGAGCGCTCTGCATGTCATTAAGCTGAGGCTTTAATTTATGGATGTAGAGGGACTCCAAAATTCTAAGTTTAACTGAATTACTGGAATAACCTAATATGGAAAAATCTGATTCAGAAGTTGAGACATTGCTTTGAAACTCTGTGTGAGACCTAATTGAAGAATGGGGAGGATGGCAAAGGCGTGCGCTTGTTCTATGACTTGTTCCTGCATGATCCGACCGCCTAACACGCAAAGTGCGGCTCGTTGAGCCCACATATGCAGATGCACATTGTGCACAACTGTATTTATAAACAAGGCAGGAGCGGAGACATTCAGGAAGTTTGTCTTTAAAATTAAAAATTTACCCAATAGTGAACCTATTAACCAACAATACTTGAAAAGAAATATGCGAAAAGAACGAAGACAGTAACATTTTTAATTCTTTTAATTTATTATTTTTATTTCATTTATTTTAATTCTATTAAGGGTTTCAGATAATGATCCTAGATAAGGCAAGGTTATAAAATTTTTTGTTTTTCTGCGGTCGAAACAGTTGGGCTGATTTGGTGTATATTATTGAGAAACCGATTTATATGATATTGAATTAAACGTAAGGGGTTGCCATTGGAGGAAAAAAAGCGTGTCAAAAATTCTAACTCATTATGCAAAAACTGGTAATTAGAACAAATTTTTTACCCGCGGGACAGTAAGGTTTTTAAGCTATTGATTCTAAACTGAAAAGAGCAATGACTAAAAAAAACTTGAACCTAAACCTGAAAAGGATGATTTACGAAAAACTGAGGTTTGGAGTGTTCGACCCTGTCTTTTCAATAAAATATCTAAAAATGCTAAAGAGTTGTCTTTTTCACCTTCCATAGTAAAATTATAGCTGGATGCTTGGAGTTCAGGTAATTCAGAAATAGTTGGGCATGAGAAGCATGGCGAAATAAAAGAACGCTGTCGTCAATATACCTCTGATAAAAAACCGGGCTAAACTCAGCTGAACAATTATTCAACCATGATTTTTCATGGTAGCACATGAATATGTTTGCGAAGGTTGGACCAAGAGGCATGCCCATACCTAAACCCTCAAGCTGCTTGTAAAGTTGTCCGTCAAACAAAAAGAAGGAATTTAAAACACAAAGCACTAATAATGTACAAAATAATGATCTAGTCATACCAAGCACAGTTGAAACGCTACTAGTGAAAAGGTGATTGAGGCAGATATCTATTGTTTCCCGAACTGGCACATTTGTGAACAAATTCTCAACGTCGACAGAAGCCATGAAATATTCACCAGAATTTTAAAAATGAGAAATACGGTCAATGAAAGCATATGAACTCGCCACAGTCAAATTGCTAGTAGTAAAAGTTTTCAAAATCGGAATAACAAATTTAGAGAGTTGAAAGCTAGGAGCGTTATTTACGACGTACAGATTTTTAAAAATGAAATGTCGCCTGGTTTTTGCCCTTTCGTTCTTATTAAAGTTGCGTTGCACGCAGAACTTAGCGATAAATAGCTTCATGATTTGATGTTGCTGATGATTCAAGTAGCTTTAAGATAAAGTGCTGATGATGATAGAAGTAGCTTGATGATATGGTGCTGACGATGATAGAAGTAGTTTGAAGATATGATACTGACGATGATAGAAGTAACTTAATGATATGATACCGGTAGTTCAGCTAAGTAATGCTAAATTATTAATTTGGTGTGTGAACAAAAAAAAATTAGTAAAATGTGATGAGAAATGTGGCTTGAAATATGTAAGCAAATTTGCTAGTCTATTCTTTTTTAATTTCATTCAACATAAAATTCTTGGCAACCACACGTTTAATGAACATTTCACCTTGAAAGATTGGAACTCATAAATAAATTTTAAACAAACTTCTATGAAGGACAAAATGCATGCAAAACTATGATCATATTTTAAAAGCAAAGTAAAAATTAAATTGACCTGCAAATGACATTTTCTCGGTTAAATCCTGATTTTGGGGCCAAAATGCATATTGAAAACAAGACAACACACAGTTTTTTCGACTGTTATCAGTCCAGCCTGTGGAATCACCGTGAAATGACTCGTTTCAATTCAAGGCACTCATCTAAGTACCCAAATATTCTGATTTTCCCTGCCCTGGTAATCCTTTAACTGCCCCAATTTTTTAATTTTTTTTTTTGGTTTTCCATAGCTCCCTCAATTTTTTCATTTTTTACTCTTTTGGAGGTTTCCTAACTACTCCAAGTTTTTCATTTTTGATCGTCGAGTAATTCTCTAATTGTTCTTTCTTGCCCCATTTTCCATCTTCTTAGATTTTCTCCTTTATTTTTTTTATTCTTACATCCTTATTTTTCCGCTTCTTTCGACGGTTCTGCATCCTTCCTATCCATTTTATTAGCTACTTTTATTTTATCCTGTATTTCTTTTCTTCTAACATAATTATTTTTCACCTTTCTCATATTTTTTCTGTATCTTCCTTCCTATCCATTTTTATTCTCTCCTTGCATTTTTTCTGCTATTTATTTTATTCTCACATCCTTATTTTTCCACCTTTGTTACAATTGTTTCGCATCCTTCCCGTCCATTTCTGTTCTTGCCCTTGATTTTCTCCTTTATTTCTTTTAGTTCTCACATCATTAATATTATACCTTTTTATTTTTGGTTACTACACTCGAACAAAAGTCATACGAACTTCCATTTCCTATCAGACAAGGAAAGCTTCATTTGAAAGAAACCCTTGTTTTAAAAAATAAAAACTTGGCACCGCCAGACTTCGGCGAAATTAACGAGACTGTAATTGTACAGTGTGTTTCGGCCTGATATTCATTATACAAACGGAGGCTTTCTCCAGTCATGCACACTTGTGAGGAACATGTCGAGCTTGTCCATATAATGATTTTCATATTCTTGCTGCAACGAGCGTGGCAGCAGATACGCACCTGCTCTGCTCAGATTTATGCTCATGAGAAAGCGTGCAATTGCGCTACAAAAAAGGGATGGGAAAGTATAAAATACAAAAAATTCTTTCTAATCTTATGCACTTCCCTCTCTCTTCCCTCTTCCCTCTCACATGTATGGACTCACATGTGACGCTCCTATGTGTGTATATGTGTATTTATGTGTATGGATATATATATGTTCGTGTATGTGTGTATATATATATGTGTAGAACTTATTCCCTTCCTAAAATGCTCTAGATAACATTGTGGGACAATGTGCCGTCCCTTACACTCTTTGAGTATACTTTGGCAACACAATTATAGGTTGTTCTGACTCTCTCGTTTTGTCCCATCAATGTTGAAAATGTTACGGTTGCCATTGTACTGTGAAGTTTAGGGTTTGTCGGCCTTAACAGGCTCTAGTTTTATCTGAGGTATTCGAAATAGCTGCAGGGTCACCAGGCGCGGGGAAGCG
>JACJUY010003752.1:65513-77219 GCA_014220935.1 Platorchestia sp. MABIK | reverse complement strand
ATATAACATTTGATTTCTCTAATTCTATAATCAGAATCCTTCCATGCATATTCATCAAAAGTGGACTCCTTCTCAGAAGTTTATGCAAACAAAATCAATGAACTCTCAAAATGGTGGAGCACAGAGGGTAGGTTTGAAGTGCTCTAAATAATTAATTTTATTTTTGAGCTACTAGTAATATATCTATTAATATTATTTAATTATTCTTTTCATCTGGTCTTCAAGACATATGTTAAAGTGAAATAAGTGGTGATGACAGCCCAATTATGCCACACCTCCTGAATTTCAAGGCCCTTGTCTTTATCATGATAAATGATTTGTAGCACTTCTTTCTGACATTGAAGTAACAAGCTTCTCAATTGTAGAGCAATAGTTTTACAGATACATAATAATAAAATTTTCCTTAATACAGATAAATAACTTACCTAACAAACAAACGTCCAGATATCCACTTGCAACTTGCTAAGAATCCTTGTGAAACTCTAAACGGGTGGCATGGGACCTCTTCACTGGACTGTGATACATGTTCATAACTTGAACACTGATGGTGCCTGAAATCGAAAGGAGCATAGCTTTAGAGACCAAGCTTATTTAGTTAAAATTTTTACTCATTTAAAAAAGCAAATTCATGCAATGAAAGAAGCTGTTGCCACTTTCATCAACACTATGATAATGTAGATTGCACAGAATAAAAAATTTCCATTCTTTGTTTAAACACACATCCGTTGCAAGCTGACTCAAATTAGTTTTCCTGAATAATGCTACACTAAGACACAATGTATATCAATAAGTTAAATGGAACATATCTGATGAAAAGAATGAGGCTCATCATCAGTTATTCTTCATTTTACAATATTTGACATGCAACTTGAATGTTTTGTAGTACTTTCTCAAAAATGGAATTGAGACAAATCTTTTTATGGAGGTTTTTCTTATACCTTTCCTTTTTTCTGTTTGTCTTTTCCAAATTTTGAAAGCCATTTCGATTCTGAAAATTTAATATTAAACGTTCAATCAACATGAAAGCCTCCTAAAATGAGTTTTTCTTGGACATCTTTGAACAATAATTACCTGTTGTGATAGAATTCAGTCTAAAATTCATACGAAAAAGGCTCTCCTTTTTAAAACAAGATGACCAGTTAAAAAATTATGGCAAGTCCCTTATTGTTTCTTTTTATCTCAATGAAGCAGGGAATAGAAATATTTCTCTGTTTAGTTTTGAACAGAACATGTGACTGAAAACTTGCACACTAATTGGACTAGTAGCCCAGCTGGTTTTATTAACCCTTCAGCACTCCCCAGGACTATTTGGTCCTCTATCAAAAATAGCCTCAATGCATTGTAGTTCTTCTTGAATTTGTTCCCTTTTGGATTATTTCAAGTTCACCATCAAGTGGACGTTTCTTTCCTGGCCTGATATTAATGACTACCACATGTCAGAGCCTGCTTAGTGATGGTGGTTGTAATAACAGTAATACGAGTACAAAAATAAGGTGTAAGAAAGAAGAAGCAGTAGAAGAAGATCTATCTAAAAAAGCATTCATTTATATAAGGTCAAACTAGCAACTTTTGATTGACATTGGTTTGGTTTTTTACAGTTTAGAATGATGCAAAATAACTATTACTGAATTAAAAATTTCTAAGAATATATCATGTTTAAAGAATTAATGTTCTGAGTACAGCACAAATACTTTTAATAAGCTGAACATACAAAATGCTTTCATCAAACATTTATATGTATTTTCGCTATTGGGCAAGGAGATGAGACTGCATCATTATGGCTGAATTGAGTAAAAAGTTTGAGTCAACATGACAAGGTTATTAAACACACAAGTTATTTGTTTTTTTCTATATTATGGCTCAGTGAGAACAGCTCAATAGCAACTATGAAATAGCTCAATAAATGTTTAAATTAATTTACTATTCAATTAATTTTGGATACTTATCCAAAAATGGTGTTCTCTTTGAAACATAATTGTAAAATTTTCGAAAGTACTTCAAAATTGGCAAAAATGAGTAAGGCAGCTTATTTTGACAATTTTATAAAGAAATATAGAGAATTTTTAAAGCTACGTTACTTTTTTCGGTCAATATCGGGTTTAATGCGCTTACGGAAATTAAGAATTCCATTCCCAAGAATCATTGAAGGAACACATTTAAAAATGTTTTACACAAATGACATTCTGCTCGCTGATGCGTTATTTTTGATATATAACAATAATTACGTTCAGATAGGAATAACATTACAAAGTCGGTTGCTTGGTCGCCGCATTGTTGGATCACGCCCACATTCTTGGCGGGACACGCCCACTTTCTGGGCGGGAAAAAACTGCGTCAGTTTGGGTAAGTTAAGGTAAACTATTTTAGATTTATTTATGTTATTTTAGGTAAGTTTTTTAACTAACCCAACATAACCTACCCTAACCTCACCCATCGTAACGTCAATACCGTATTACTGCTTATTTACTTGTCAGTTCAATCACTTTTATATATGATGTTCCTATAACTTCAAAGTTGAATAATTAAAAAATTACGCATCGGAGAACAGAATGTCATTTGTGTAAAACGGTCTTAAATGTGTTCTTTTAGTGATTCTTGGGAACGGAATTCTCAATTTCCGTGAGCACATTAAACCCGATATTGACCATTTTTTCTAATAGATGATAATAGTGTCAATTCACATTCAGCATGAACGCTATCATCTACTATTTAATTATTTGGAGCAACATTTTAGATGAAAATTATTTTAAAACGTTTCCATAAAATTTTGGAGCTATGATGAAGTTATTTTTCAAATGGATCTTCCATTAACAGATGAAGAACATAAAACAAAGATGTCCCACACTTTAATGACTGAGTTGTTGTCAAAAAAGACAAATTGAAAATGAATTGGAAGAGAAAATTAAGCAAGCAATATAGAAATAAAATCATGAACAACTAAATATTATGCCTTATTATAAAGAAAGCAATATTCATATCTCAACCCTAACTTAGTTTCAATGTTAGCTTGACTGAATTGTATTTCAAGTAAACGTTTTGACCATATGCACTATTATTTGCATTGCAAGAAAATATTTCTATAAAACCATATTCACATAGCCAGTCAAACTTGTATATTTACATGACATCATTGTGAGAGAAGAATGAATGATAAATCACTAGACACTTTTATCTAGTACAACAATCCAAATCAATAGGATAGTTAGTTCAGCCACCAATAACTGAGTAAAAAGCAATTTACAAACTTAATTCAAATAAAAAAGTTTAAATATATATATATATTGATTAAAGTAATACTATTACCTGCATGATAAGTTTATGAATAATAAAAAATACTTGCATTTTAATGCCTATTAACTGCCCTTAGCCTTACATCAATTACACTGCTTGGGTTCAATGCCAATTTTAAATAGCTTTTCATTTTTATGCTAAAAACTTTACACAGTATGCTAAAATACTAAACCTTATACACACATCTTACAATTTCATCCTATTTGATCACTAACTTTTAACTATATACCCACATGCTACTTCGTTAGCGAAAGCCCGCCTAAAATTTGTTTGTAAACATTTGTGACGTCACAACCCAACCCGGTAATAATCCTTTTCAAAACGAGGTTGCAGAGAAAGTTACTCGGGTGACACTAACCTGTGTTTCTAGAAGCAATCTCGGCAACGGATCATCTTTGGAAACACCATTTTTGACGGATCGAGTAACCCGCGTAATTCCGAGGGTTACTCGATCACTTGGAGATTACGACTGGAAAAACGCCTCAGTTCATTGCAGTCGTATAAAAGTTGCATAAAGGCTAACGATTCCAGAAACCCGTATTTGAATGTCAGGACGTAAAACTTTCTATGGTAAAGCTGTTTCTGAAGTACAAGGGATAACCAAACAACATCTTTTACATTATTGTATATTGGTGTCCATCTCCATAAAGTTTTGCGTTATACAGTTTTATGTCACAACAAAATATACGAATGCACGAAAGTTTATTCCATCTAACCTAAATAAACAATCTGCAATTGAAAAAGAACAAAATATATTGGACCTTACAACATTATGCAGTCAAAACAATAATTGCAACCTCATATGTAAATAGTAGGTACGTAAAGCTGTCCGTTCTACATCTACCTATCACAAAGCCGAAGTAAATGCACAAAATTCACTTATCTAATAGCAATTGCCTACCTACTTGAAACAAAATAACAAAATGCACATAGCCTTTCTTTACTTTGTAGTCAAAGAAATTCTCTACGTTTCATTAGTAATACAGTGCATAAAGTTTTCCGGTCTCTCGTACATTTCTACCATCTCTCCTTATCACAATGGTCACAAAAACGAGTGCAATTTTATATCCTCTATTCTAAGAAAACTACTTGAAGTAGAGAGACATGAATAAAATATTAATATACTTCATTGGTTCAACTATAATTTACAAACGCTCACTGGTGTTTTGTTTTAGAGCCAAAATATTCTGACTTCGCCCAGAATACACTTTCGTACCATTCCTGGACACATGAACTGCAGTAAAGATGTTTGATGTGCCTTTTGCAAACACCTTTTCCACACTTTGAACATTGATACGGACATAGCCCAACGTGAGCTCGTTTCTTTTTGAATTCAGGTCCATATATATGTTGCAGGCATGTGTTGCATCTAATTTTCGAGTCAGGGCGAAGAGGAAACACTCTGTCTGGGGTTTGGGCTGGAGTTGGTTTCTCATCCAAAACAAGTTGAATTTTTTTGTTCGTTGCTTCATGAATACCTTGAAGAGATTTCCTACGACCTTGGTGTTCTTTCACCAACTCCATGACCAAATCCTAGCCAAAGCGGAAAGATGAAATCTTTCGAGGCTCTAAATTATTATTGAGAGCGTAGATTGTTTGTGCATTTACACGCATAGTATCGAGCATGTAAGCGAACGCTGCTAGAGTCCATCGTTTTGACTTTGTGTTCACGGTGTATGACCCGATTCTCTGGTCTACAATGTCAGTGCCTCCCTTACTGAAGTCGTAGAATTTGAGAATAGCTGGCTTTTTCTTCCCATCGTCTTTTGTTGTTCCAAGCAATGGTGGCATTGAACTGAGCAGCAACACGTTTTTCATGCCATTACTTTTAGTGCGCACAACATAGGAATGAAGAGACATCTTCCTTTGCTGCGTTTCCCAGAAGACTTCGTAGGAATTTACTTCCCGCCCAGTCAATGCTTTCACTTCATTTGGGAGACCTTTCTTGTTTGCCATTAGAGTTCCAACAGCAGTTATGCTCCTTGCTAATAGCCACCGGAAAAGCTCGATACTCGTATAAAGACGATCCATTGTAATATTTCGACCGCTGAGATCAACGTTTCCTGCAAGACCCAACACAAGCGACTGCACGGTGGGAATAATGCCAGGTGTATAGTAAGGACCCTCATTTTCGGTAGGCCTTCCTGCATACACAACGGCTCGGAATGTAAACGGGTACTTGACACCGTTTATTGACTTGAACAGCAGCCCATACTTCTCAGGCTTAGTGCTGTTATATTGCTTGAAGGAAATTTGATTCATGCATCCATACAGTGTTTCGTCTAGAGCAAGATACTCATCAGGCTGTAGCACGCTACTGCATCTGTCGTTGAAAGCTTCAAATATTTTGCGAAATGCAGCAAATCGGTCAGTTTTGAAGCGTAGCTGACGAGTGTCCGGGTCGTCAAAGGAAATGTGTTGGTGCAAGAAAGTAAACCTGTGTGCCGTCATTGTTGCACCAAACACCGGGTGCCCAATTTTATCCATAAATAAGATTTTATAGTCCAAATGATTCTGTGACAAAAGCCCTCTGGCATACACCAACCCAATGAACGCTTGTATTTCCGTGGTATCTGTTTTCTTAGCGTGAGTAAGTAATTTCTCTCTGTAGTTTGCATTGTTTGTCACGGTTTTTTCAATGTTGCAGTTGGTGTGTCGAACAATTTCAGCAACCATTCCTTCAGTCAAGAAATGATTCCAAGCGCTGATCGGGGTATCCGCAGCGGTGCCGTCGTTGATGGTGCCACCTTTGGTTCGCATAACATTTTCAGAAACTTGCCTCCCAACTGGTGGACAAGGCTGTTGATTTGTCTATTCAATTGTCACGTTTGGTTTAGTTTTATTGCTTTTTTCTATTACAGAACAATATTGTTTTGCATCATCAGGCTCTGAATATGGAGTGTAATTTTCAATTTTCAGGCTCTCATCGAGGTGATTTACTAACTTTTGATACGTAAGCGATTTTCGATGACGAACATTTTCAGTGGCAATGGCACTGCTGTTGTCATCGCTTCTACTTGCGCTAATTTCGTCCTGTACGTCCAGATCCCGTGTACCTGCATCAGTACCCAAAACTCTGTCGACAGTTTCTTCATTTTCAGACTCACTGTTGTTTTCTAGCAGAAGTTTTAAAATTCTTCTTCGGTTAGACGCTTACGCGATCGTGAAGCCATGGAACAGACAGGAGCAATTGACGTCACGACCTAACTCCTTGCCAGCGTGCGTGCCACTGCAGCAGCCAGGCCTTCCACGCTCGTCAATCTTTGTACCCTAGGCTGGAATGGATTTTACCCTATAATGCTCCTTGATTACCCTAGAAAATGTGAATGAGGGCAATATCATAAGTAACGTTTAGTCTTTCATAATACAATTGGCTTTGCCCTTAATTACGTTACATTGACAACTTTTTTAAAGTTTCTGGTGATTCGTTAATTAATAAATGAATGATCTGAACACATTTTTTATGAAAGTGTGTATAAAATGACAATCTTCCGTTAAAATTACGAAAGATATTTCCAAATTTCAATCGATAAACAAATTGAACAAACGCACAAAGCCATGTGGTCGGCAAAATTGAAGTCCAGGTTTATATAATTAGTGTTCACAATACATAGATAATAATTGTAACAGAAACCAAATAAAAAATTGTGGATTAAAAATACCGACCAATGTAATATTTTTTCCCGCTCGTTGTATTGAGTCTTCTGATCCTTCCAAAACAAACCAAAAATAAACAATTAAACAATTTAAACAATTTATTTACCACAGGTGTTACAGAGGAAGAATGAATTGTTTAAATTGTTTATTTTTGGTTTGTTTTGGAACGATCAAAAGACTCAATACAACTAGCGGGAAAAAATTTTACATATGTCGGTATTTTTAATCCTCAATTTTTTATTTGGTTTCTGTAACAATTATCATTTATGTATTGTGAACACTAATTATATAAACCTGGACTTCAATTTTGCCGATCACATGGCTTTGTGTGTTTGTTCAATTTGTTTATTTCAGCAATGAATGAATGAACTCTACGTGCGTTGTTAGGTATAGCCTTAGATCAATCTGTTCAAAAATGGAAAAGACTAACTTAATACAAATAATTTTTAATCTCCAGGAAGCTATACTACTCACACAAAAAATTAAAGCTCTGGAATTACATGGTGCAAAACTACAATCTACAACATAATAAAAACGCTATCATGGTTACCGCATTTTATATTTCTAAGGTATTAGCATTTCTGAAGTTTATGCACTATTGGCATTACTTTTCACTTCATTATAGCCTTAATTAGATTAGTATTAATTGAAAATTTAGAAACAGTGAAGCCAGACTCTTCAAGGTAATACACTGCATGCATCAAACCACGCACGGTTTTATTCTTCAAACTGTTTTTTTGTAAAGTTTTGGTTATATTTAATTGTTAAAGAAACGTTCAACGGAAGCATCTGAAAATGGGAGAGACAACAACGTTTAAATTATAATTTTAAGATTTGGATAACATTGTAGCCCATTGACATGTTTACGGCTAAACATTGTTTCCCAGTAATTCACGGCTGGCATTTCTGGGGTTAATTGTTCATCCAAGTAATGTTTTCGCCCCTCTTTCTCAAGACATTTCTTATCGATAAACTTTTTCATTTGAGGAATTGTTGTCTAGTTATGACAAAGATTTTGGAGTCAGTGTTGATGCATTGCGTGGATTTAGACAGCTTATGAGGTAATGTACAGAATCTTAGACAAAAAAACTTTTTTGGACTTGTGAAACTGTTGCAACCAAGAAACATCTACAATAATATATATAAGTAAAAATCTCTTTATTTGTGAAGTAATGACAGTTATCTCTGACATCGTTTCAGTTGCTGTCATTTCAATGTATATATCACCAAATGGCACTCAAGCGCTAGTGATGGGATGGATTCCGCAAAAAAATGACCGCATTCTTCACAGAAGCAACACGTATAAGATCTGAGCAAAAGCTCCTAATTAGGCTCAAGATTTCTGCTCTCAGATTGAAGATATTCGGAGAGTCAGACTGAAACAAGGCATTACATGCGTTTAGTTTTCCCAAATTGTAATTTAAGAGCTCCAAATAAGCGCGGGTTAGCTAGTTTAAAGCACTGGTTATCACATCCTTTGCCAGAGTTGGATCACTAAACGACAACTCATCAGAGTACAGTGTAAGTGCATCCCACCCATTGCTCGAGAAATCTTCGTGCACAAGCTTGTAAAGAAAGTCACCTAGTTCGAGCAGGTGCTATAATTTTGTGGAGCTACACGTCAACAAAGTTTTGAAATATGTGTGTTGGTTTTATTTTTTAACTTACGCTGAAATGGCGGAACACATTACGATATAAGTTTGAATTATCTAAGCTTCAATGAGTTATGAAAACTTTTCTCAGACACTTTGTTTCAATCCATGTCTTGAACTCACTCGTGAATCGGTGAAGAAATGCAGCAGTTTGTCCAGAAGCTGATCTCTCAGGTGTCCTCTCCGCACCGATGATGCAACATTCTCTCGTGGTCTTGAGTCCTGACCGAGCAAAAACAAACATCGGCATCTAAGGATGCTTTATTTCCAATTGAAGCATGATACATATCACCTTTTACATTGGTTTTTCAAATGCCTTATAACTAACACCAGGACGCCATGACGCTTTCCCCCGGTCGAAGACCGGTACCCATTTCAGACACCTGGGTAGAGTGGGGTATTGTGCTTAGAATTTTTCTCCTATACCCAACAGAGAAAATCGCCACCAGCGCCGAGACTCGAACCCGGGTCTCCTCGCACGGAGTCAGGTCCGCTACACACACGGCTATGACGAGCAGAGCCTGGTCAGGCCTGGTCAGGCACACAGAGCCTGGTCAGGCACGCCAGCCATAGCGAACAGAACCGCAACTTGTTCAGTACCAGTACGGAACACGTAAACTCATGTTATATTTACAAATCAAATGTTGATACGTTCCTTCGTTGAATTAATGTATTCTGCTCAATTAATTCTTATTTGGGTTTTTAAGGGTAGTTATTGAAAATCTTCTGTTTTTCATGATTTTTATAAACTAGATTTGAAATATAGATTTTACCGAAGATTTTGCATTTTTTTTCCTTACCCTAGGCTGTACCCTTGAAGGGGTCTGATTACCCTAGACTAGGGTAATTATCCCAGGAGTGGAAGCACTGCCTCGAAGACGCGCCTTTAGCCATAACCCCGCAAGATCAATTCGTCGCGATGCCCAAATGCTCAAAACTTAGCGCCCACCACAAGAAACCCAAACACTCGACCACCTGATGGATACACACAATATGAATAAGTCAATGACTGTTATCCAACATAACGTTCAACACTGACAAAATAACAAAATCGCACTATGCAACATCCACCGTCAACACCATCCCCATATAATCCTACTAAACTTGCACTGCCTACAAAATGACACCCCCCATCAAAATTTGTAACTACGATACATACACTATGTTGAAAATTCCGTATTTCTGATCGCGGCTTTGTGGAAAAAGGAGTATTCTTCATATCGCCTGTCTTAGTTGCCATGGAGAATATGAAACTGTGGAGATTAGTTCTTTCTATTCTTGGTTTTTTTGCAGCTGCATCTTTTCTTTTCGTTTTTATGTGTTTAAATTTAACTCTCTATAATTAAGCATGTTTGAATTTCTACCAGAGCTATATTCACCTTAAATCGCTTAATTAACATTACTTGTGGCGCTTTCGCGTTCACGAATTAACTTAAATTTGAACTTACTCTGCTTGGGCAGCATGTCGCTTTTTCAATAGAAGCGGGTCTGATACCGCTAACTTATTTCTCATGATTATAAAGCAGTCTTTTTCTGCGAATCAAAACTCCTCGACCCGGCTCTTGCAGCCTCTTGAATAGGCACTTATAATTCAAGGTAATTAATAGATCAATAAATAAAATCTGACGGATATGTAAATTTGAAATAAGAGTTGATATTTCGCTAATCAGCGACCAGACTTCTTAAAGCCCTGTGTCTCTCTATTAAGAACGCCTCTAAAACTTCCTACTGAAGTACCATGCTGATGACCGGCCACGTCCATTGGGTGTCTTCTATTTTGAAGGAATTTCGTTTTTAAAAAACTAACCTTGCGCTCAAGATTTTCGGTCTTCGTTTTAAATAAATTTAACAATAAAAATTCTACAGAGGACGCTGCTGTGCGTCCTGTTGGAATCCTCAAGATACGCTTAACTTGGGTGCTGTTCCTTTTTTGCGCATCTTGGGAAACAACCTTCTATTGTTCCCTAGAAGTTCGTTTTGTTAGTTGAAATAAATGTTCGAACAGTTGCCCTTAAATTTTAAATACTAAAACTTCGCGCCAACCACAAAAAACCCAAACACTCGACCACATAATGGATACACACAATATGAGTAAGTCACTGACTGTTATCCAACATAACGTTCAACACTGACAAAATAACAAAATCGCACTAAGCAACATCTACCGTCAAAACAATCCCCATATAGTTCTACTAAACTTGCACTGCCTATAAAATGACACCCATATCAAAATTTGAAACTAAAATACATACACGACAAACAAAGCAAATGAACATCACCCTGGTGTAGCAATTGCGATTCGAAAAGACCTCACATTCAAGCTGCATGATACGTTCTTTACAGATATGTTAGCCATCACAGTAGAAACCCTGCAAGGCCCAATCAAATTCGTCACAACCTACACAACCCCACGCATTGATTACAACTACATTGACATGCACACGCTTTTCAACCGAAAACACCCTACTTACCTCCTAGCCGACACGAATGCCATACTTCATTCTTGGATTCACTTATTAAAATAGGAAGGGAAAAAAATTCATTCACTTGTGAACAGAAATAAATTTCTCCATATTGGCCCAAAATTCTCTGCGCAAACATGCTTCCTCTGAAACTGCGCTTCCACTAGCTCAGATATCATTTTAACAAACACGCAAACATTTCACAACAACATACTCGAACTGGGTCCACTAACACCTTCCGACCACATCCTTATCATAGCTACAATATCAGCCAATCCTATACAAATTCCCGTCCGCCCACGACTTTCTATCCCCAATGCAAACTGGCAACTAAACCGGAACCTTCTCGCTGAACATTCAGTACCGCAAGGCTAAAACCCTACGCTAGAGGACATAGACAATCACCTAATCACATGGAAATCCCGCATTAAGATCCCAACTATCACACACAGAACCACGCGCACCCCAGGTATCAAATCCACTCATGCTATACTCGTCCTTCAAAAAAGACGCAAACACATCTACGACTATCTCCAACAACACGGTCACTCACTCCACTTCTATAGGAAGCTCCTCAGCCTTAGGCAACAGATAAAAACTGCATATCAACGCATTTACTCGGCGACATGGAATAACACTATCGC
>JACJUY010003752.1:18448-36577 GCA_014220935.1 Platorchestia sp. MABIK | reverse complement strand
ATGGAAAAATGGAAGAAGTGGCAATATAACTTTGTTAGAAATGTTCCAAGGATTCTAAAACGGTCTTTTTTTTCTTCCTTGCATAAAAACTCAATGACTTCTATTCTTTTGAATGTTGAGAATTAGAGGTTTTGGGTCTAAGCAAGAAGCAAAATTTTTTGTTGAAGTGTAATATAAGGACAATTTATGTTTGAATGCTGTTTTCATTTTTATTTCGATAATTTCCATGCATAACTTCATATTCACACTGTGATTTGTACCTTGAAAAACAAATGAAAAAAATGAATTTTTTTACACATATTACTAAATTTTATATATGTAGTCTGATTCTTATGAAATTTGACTATAATATGTAACTTTTAAAAATAAGCACAATTTCATCTATTTATTTTTTCGATTCAGGCCTTAGTTTTTTTGAAAAAATTTGACATATTGGTTTTTTAATTCATTTTTATTGAAATTTCATAAGAATTTGTCATTAAGTTTTTATGCTAGAACAAAACCAAAGAGTTTTAGAATCCTTGAAGCATTGCAAACAAAGTTACCGTAGAAAATGTTCTATTTCCCGTTTTGTTTGCTTTTTATATGGTGTCGAAATGGGGTCGAAAATCCGGTATTTTTGATCCCCTTACACCCCCCTGGGGGGAGGGGATCTAGTGTCCGCAATGCCATAAAATTTTAGGACCGAATAGTCCACCACCTAAGGGTCCATTTCCGACCAAAAAAATTTTTAACAATTCTGAGCCCCCAGGAGCCCCTGAGGACCCCCTAAACGAAATGTTTTTAAATTAGTTGATCAACATAGACAAATTATTGAAACTTTCGTGATTTTTTGAGCCTAACGTAATGTTATGGTATCACATTGCTCGTTGTTGTTAATTACGGTGGTCCAAGTTTGAGAGTTGGTACTGTTTAGATTACATCAAAGTATTAAGGTCTAAACATTGAAATTGTTTCATAGCTAATAAAATGTGGACCAAGATCTAATTTCCTTAATGTTGGTATATGAAGTTATATTGATGTGTTTTTACTGGTAACGTGCGATTTCAAAATTATTCCTTGTGCATTCACAAGAAAAATTGCTTTTCAAATGTGCGTTTGTGTTCACACATCAAAGTTACCATTCAAGTTACTCTACTGTAAAGCCTGTGACACAACTTGCATTACTCAATGCTACTTGTCGCCGATGTGGTGTCGCAGAAACACCGCTGCTGACAGACGGGCTTCTGCACGAGCGCGCGGTGTCGCGGCAGTCAGTTGCCAACAAGCATTGAGAGGAGGAGGATGTCAGATGATATTGTGCTGTGCAAAGAAGCTGCGCTCGGCTCATCGCAGAACGCGTCAGCGGGACGATACCATGCTCAATGCCTGCTTGTCTCACACTTACTCTGCCGTGCCACAACAAGGTTGCAAGATAGCTACATGAATTTTAGGCAAAATTTTACCAAGAAAAAGGCCAAATTTATTTAGAGGTAAACTAATATAGCAGGTAGATACCCTTAAAGTATCATAATTCTATTTGTCATTAAAATTTTGAAATAGAGAGGAAAAATAGACCTAACTTACACTATTTTTCAAGGGATAACAATTTCTTTTGACTCTTCATCCTCAGCAGAAGTTAGAGAGGTAGAAGCAGCGCTAGAGAGCTAAGATGCTCGATTTGAAATTAGCTTGCATTCTTGAGGTATCTTTGAAGTCCTTACAACATAGAGAACTATTGCTGAGATGTACTCGGATTCGCAGTTTCTCATATAACTTTCTAGTTCGTAATCTAATGTTGGACTGCAAATGTTGGACCAAAACTGCATGGTGTCTTTTGGAATCACACCACCGTCAAAATGCCCTCCTTCTTCGAGTTTATGATACTAATTTTTCGGTACTGCGGCTCACTAATGTTGATACAATCCTGAGCTAAATGCAACCTATGCAAATCTGCAAACTCTCCTTTGATTAGTTGATTTGATATTCGCAAGGGATTTAATAATATTCAGCAGGATCTAACTGATCCTGTTACTACTCTGCGTTCGACTGTCACGTTTCGGTTTTACGCCTTGTGCTTCACAAACACGGAAAATGACAAAAATGCCAGAAAAAGGCCAAACTTAAAATCTCGAAGCCAAACGCTTTCAAAAAAGGCCAAATTTGTGATATTTGGCCTTAAAAAGGCCAATATGGCAACCCTGTGCCACAGGCCGTGCGCTGTCGGCCTGCGACAGCAATCGCGCTAGCTGGTCTTTCTGCTCCTGATGCGGCATCATGCTGCCGAGCGGTCAGAGAACTCTGGGCAACTCGTCGATGCGGCATGAAGCACGCGAAGTTGCAAGGTGTGTCACGGGCTTAATAAACATGGATTAAGGTATAAAGAAGTTACATAAGTTGTTTGGTACCATTAAAATTACTACTATGGTTTACTTCTGCTGCGTTTCTTAAAATAGTGTGGATGAAAATTGGTTTATAACTGAATCAAGCTGCTGATTCATGCCAGCAAAATCATGGTTTGAGCAAAATTTTAGTTGAAAACATTTTCTACCGCCAGATTTATTTGTGCTGATAGTTACTCTCTGAAAATTTTTGGTAACTTGCTATTGCCAATTTTGTTTGTGTTTGAGATGCTGCAAATTGTTTTCTGAGTGGGAAAATTGATTAATAACTCTGTATAATAGCCTGAGCTAAGCTTTGAAAGGTCTATCTTGATAAAATTTAAAGCATTCAATGCTCACTCACTGAATACTAAGGTAATGTATCTCAATGGATCATACAATTTTCATAATGTTGGTATAATAATAATTTGGATTAGTGTGAGTGTAAATGTAAATTTTCAAAGTGACTTTTCTTCTGGTGGATGTATAACCTTGTGTAATCACAACAGGAAATTACTTTCTAGTAATATATTTCTATGTGAAAACTATTTGTACATGCATATTAGTATTATATTTTTAGACATAAAAAATTATTACAGATAAGGCATCAAAGACAGCTGTTTCCAACTGCATAAAATGGTCAAAAATTATGAAGTTCGTAAGATCTTGTTTTAACATATGTGTTGACATTACAAATTCTATTCTGAGTCAACTCAGCTGTGTTTTTAGAGATGAGGTGTGGTGTATTTCATAATCAAACTTTTAATGGACACTAGCAATATCTTTGGGGAAAAATTAAATTCAATATTTTCTCACACCCACTCTAACTTATTTGTACTGATAGTTACTTTCTGATCCGCCTCTACTAAAATGCCACTACCTATCTATAATGTCTTTGCAGAAGCTCAAATTATGTTCTGGATTGCTTGTGCAGTAGAAGCATTAGAGGAATGTCATGAGCATTATTAATTCAGAAGATTGTTCTCAATCTAATGACAAATTTGAATTAGTTTGTCCGAATTTTTCAACTTAACCAAATCATTCCAGTTCATCATGTGTTAAAGCAGTAATAAATTCACTCAACATTTTTTTATGAAACAGTGATAATTGTTTAAAAATTCTGTAACTCTGTAGTCTATAAAAAGCGACGTTTCGATGTACGAACATCATGTTCAGGCTAAAATTGTTCAGAAATTTTTTTTCAGTCAAATTGATAAAATGCAAATCTAATACTCAAAGCTACGTCAGACAAAGTTATAATATTGGAAATGACAGCACAAGAAAATGACTAGAAACTAAATTTGTCCCACAGCATATGAACTGTAGTAAGATTGGGTAACAGTATTAACATATTTTTAGTATTAGACCTAGCGCAATACTGTTATCTACACCTTCTTATTTTACTTTTAAAAAGCTCAAGTTCAATTTAAAAAAACTCAAGTTTAATTGAAAACAGATCAAGTTAAATTTTAAAATGTCATGTATATTTTAAAACAGATCAAGTTAAATTTTGAAAAGCTTGTGTTTCTAAAATTGTTTACCTATACCTATGTACTTGACCTTTTATAAATTCAAGTTAACCTTTTTCAGATCAAAATTGAGTCTTTTAAATTGAACTTGAGCTTTTTTAAATTGATCTTGATGTTTTTTAAAATTGAACTTGAGGTCTTTCAAATTGAACTTGAGGTTTTTAAAATTGAACTTGAGTTTTTTCAAATTGAACTTGACCTTTTAAAATAAAGTTGACCTTTTAAAATGAAGTTGACCTTTTAAAATAAAGTTAACCGTTTAAAATGAAGTTGACCTTTGAAAATGAAGTTGAGCTTTGAGAATGAAGTTAACCTTTGAAAATGAAGTTGACCTTTGAAAATGAAGTTGACCTTTGAAGATGAAGTTGACCGATGAAAATGAAGTTGACTTTTGAAAATGAAGATGACTTTTGAAAATGAAGTTGACCTTTGAAAATGAAGTTGATATTTGAAAATGAGTTGACTTTTGAAAATGAAGTTGACCTTTGAAAATGAAGTTGACCTTTGAAAATGAATGTGACCTTCTAAAATGAAGTTAACCTTCTAAAATGAAGTTGAACTTCTAAAATGAAGTTGACCTTTAAAAATGACGTTGACATTTTAAAATTAAATGTGACCTTGGGTTTCAGTTCCGATTAAGGCCCGCTTCAGTTTCACGTCTAATTCAATAGATGGCGCTATAGGTTAAAATGTGGAATGTTCAATTTGGATCGGCGACTCGTCAACGTCATGGTCTGGTCAAAAATTTTTGTCACTCTTTGATAATTTAGGTTGGTCACGCTTCGGTTATTGGGTTGGTCATGCTTCGGTTAAGTTGGGTTGGTCACGCTTCGATTGGGTTGGGTTTCTTTGGATTGGGTTACCATTGGCTCCGGCTGGTGGAATTTTTTGTAAGTTTTGCGGATCTTAATCGGAACCATTCCCTGATTTTGTTTATATAAAACCTGAGCTTTTTTAAATAAAAATCGAGTTTTTTAAATTAAAGGTAAAAAGATGTTGTTATACCAGTACTTACTGGTGCGGTACAAATTTTGCTTCGAATAAATTTCTAGTGTTGTCATTTTTATAATTATCACTCTGTCTGATGTAGCTTGGAGTGTTAGATTTGCATTTTATTTAGTGACTGGAAATTTTGTAAATATATTTTCAGCCTGAGGATGATGTTTGTACATCAAACTTTTCTTTTTATAGACTACAGAGTTAATGAATTTTTCAACTATTAACAGTGGATCAATAAAAATATGTTTCATGAATTTCTTACTACTGTTCTTACCGTTTTGTTCTGGAAAGATTTTGTAACGTTGAAAAATGAATGATTTAGTTTTTCACGCTTGCCCTGATGCACTTGGTACTGTCTCCAAACCTTGTGTTAATGATTGATTAATTTCAAAAGCATCCAATCATGCAAATGAAGGTAACAGCTCTTAGTTCCCTTTAACACTAAGTATTCCACCAGACTTTATTATTTACTTGTGTTCAGAGGGAAGCGCATGAAGAGACTTAGTTGTGGTGGCGCTACGGTAATAATTCTTAGTCACTTCCTGATAAACGCTCAGCATTGTTCAGTAACTCTGTTTCATTTAACAGTCAAAATTCAATATGTGATACTCCGATTGAAAACAGCCTAGAGATTATAACTTTGGAAATTCAGTGAGTGAAATCCATCTAGATTTGCTTGAGTCTGACGCTAGAGACAAAAATTCTTTTCATGCAATTTCTCCAATGAAGCCTTCACTGATGCCTCAAGTAAACTAAGACCTGTCATGATGAAGTGTGAAGTGTTTAACTGTTATGACTCAGTACTAATGCCTTATGTTGCTTTTTGGACATTTCTTTCATTCCCATAACAAGGTGTCTACTAGGTAGTAAAGTAGTAAAATAAGAAAAATTCGAAAAACAGTTAAAAAGAAAGTAAGGAGTAGTGAAATTTGCCTCAGGGGTCTACTTTACCTGTCAGGGTTGTAAAAAATTGTGAAGTTGGATAAATCACTGAAAATTGAAAGTAAAGTAAATATGTATATAGAGTTTGAAGATTTTAAAATATTCATTTCTCCCAAAATCAGATATTTGCTGCAGTTTTTGGGAAATATTCATGTTAGGGGATTGGACAATTCCCCGGTGTCTACTAGTTTCCAGCCAGTTTATTTTTTGCATATGATGAGCTGTTGCTCTCATTGTTGAAAGATGTTAAGACAGGGTCTTTGGCAAACATTTTTTGGGGTCAGTTTGGTAGTGGGTACATAAAAAATTTGGGTCAGTTTTTGCAATTATGCGTTGGATGCTTCAAATAATCATAAGTTTTTAATCTAGTATTTTATGTATTAATCACCTGAAATTATTTTTAACCCATGTTATTGCGTGCATTGACTCAAACTGCTCATTATAGGATGAATTCTCACATCCTGGACATTTGAACATCATTCATTTTGCAAAAATTAGAAAGTCATTTTTTGCTGTTGAAAGTGGTAAAAAGAATTAAACTTTGAAAATGAAATATCTGGAGACACCCTGCAAAATGTTTATTTGTGAATTGTTTTGAGGTTCCTGTGTGAATATAAAATTTCAAAATGAATTTCCTTCTAATGAGGAACATATAACACTGTACATTTATTACCAGAAATTACTTCCCAGGAATTTTGTGTGTGGAATAAATTTGGAAATTCTAATTTTGTTTATGAATAAGGATAGACATGAAAACTCATACGGAAATGACATCAAAGATACCAGTTTCCCCCTGCATTCAGTGGGCAACATGGATAAAGTTATTGAAATATACTGTGAAAATGTAAAGTTGGTCAGTGATTGCACACATAGAACTTTTCATTACCAGAGTGAATAACACATATTATGCTGTGATGGCTCTCTTTGCAGTACCTACCTTCAGAGGCTAGGAATTATTGCACAAAGGGTGGACTGACTGGCCTATTCACCGTTTATTTAGAATTTAACACTCCATGAAAACTTTCCCGTGGAGGGAAAAGCGGTATGAATCTCGATCCTACATAGATGTCTAAATGTCCTGGTCATTCATTATTCAGTATGATACGGCGTGGTAAAGGTTTTTGAAAACAAAGCTTCATTCTCTTTGCAGTTAGGCCGTTTCCAGAATGGGGTGCGCATTTGATTTCGATTTATCACACACAATTACATTGTCTATTTAATTTCTAGATGACTGAGCTTCATCGTTGTGTAGGCGTCAGTCTGCACGACACCAGCTCATCATGACGTCATGACGGTGGTGTGGCCTTGGAAATGTCCTACTCTGGGTTAGGACAAACTCGTCAAAGGACGAAAATCTCTTTCAAGGAGCATTCCACCTGTCAGTTAATATAAGGTTCGTGTAAGCTCATACAGTTCTTTTCGTTCATTAACTAATATCTTTCCCCTCAGGGAGAGACAACTATTGTATCTATGAGAATTTGCATCCCCATGGGGAAAATGTGTGAGGGCCCGAGCTGAGAGTTACGAAGGCCTTTTTTCGTTGGAATTCATGGAATGTTTTTTGTTATATCAAGGACCACTAGTTTTTGGTTCACTGCTGTCCTGTTTTTCTGCACCTACTGCTGTCTTCTTCAACTTTTCTCCTGTTTCATGAACTTCTTCCTTAACTTACTGTTTCCATGTCCCTTCTGCATAGATTCCGCGTTCGCTTATCTCCAAACTAAATGGTGCCTCCCTCCTTCCTCTCATCGAAACGCTCTTCTTGGCGGTTGGGGAGGCTTAAACTAACATGTTATCTAACTAATATCTTATATAGCATTCCGTTATAATACTACCCCTCCGGGGGGTACGACCATTGTATCTGTGGGAATTAGCTATCCCAAGGGGAAAATGCGAGGGAAAATGCTAGTTATGTCTTCTGTTTGTTGAACTATAATGCTTTTGTTATGTTAAGGGCCTTCTTTTTTCGGTTCACTGCTGTCCTATTTTCAGCACCGACTGCTTTCTTTTTGAACTTCGATCTTTCTTCATGAACTTCTTACTCAACTAATTGTTTCTATTCCCCTTCTGCATAGATTCCGCGTTCCCTTAATTCCATACTAAATGGTGCCTCCCACCTTCCTCTCCTTGGATCGTATTTATTTTGCTGCGGATAGGAAAGCTTAAACTAACTGATAATTATCTTTCGTAATAGTAATGCAAATAGAGGGATTTATTGATGCAAATTTTTTGTAACAAATACTGGCAGATCGGTTGCAACGTTTGAAAACGTATTGGCATTCCAGTGGGTAGAATCGATAATTTAATGGTGTTATGAATAAATTATGCTGTTCTGTTTTTTCGTTCATGAATTGATTATTCTTCAATATATTTAAGCTTAGCATGGACGTCAGTCCTCAATGTAACGTTTCAATATCAGTTTGTTTTATCAGCACGACATCATTTGATTCAAATTCAACAAGCCAAATAGGTCAAAAGTTTCCTATAAAAATAAATTATCAATAACTTCAATGCACAGCTGTTCAATAGGGTACCGATATCAAGTGTTGTATTCAGAGTTAGGTTAATCGACTTATTCTCTGATTGCAGCCAAAGCCAGATGAGCCAAAGGTTACAATCACAAGTAGAGCTTGCCTGGCTTGTTCCGTACCTAGTGGTAGTTGGAGCACAGTCGTTCTGCAAATGGTAATTTATTTTATTTTGTTATCATTTGCACAGTTGATACTTACTAATGTATTCCAATTTATCAGATGCTTTAGCTGCAGTCGGGTATTATGAAGATAAGAAACTGAAGGCGTCAACCATCCAAGGAGTCCTGCGTCGTTGCAACGATTGGGCTGGCTCGGAGACAATGGATTTAATTAGAAAAGTTGCCGGCGGAAACCAGTACACTTCCTCAAAATCTACTTGCTTCTTCATCGCTTACCTTGACTGCCTCTCAGTTGCCTTATTTGCCAGCTCCGTCGACATCAGGTTATGATACTCCTCCCTTCAGCTGGGTTCAGACGGAGGGTGTTTTCCCCGGGGCAACGCCCTTTCTCCCTCCTCGACTCTTCAAAAAACCCCTAAACTCTTGATCTAATGCCTCCCACCTCTTCCCCATGTGTGTCGTCGCTGTCACCCATCATGCTGGAAAAACTCAGGGGCCACTGACTCGGCAGTCTTAAAAGTAGGGTGTAGCTCTCAATTGCTTTGCTGTCCTATCCTCATGCCTAATCCCAACCCAAAAAGTTTCCACTGATCTAGAAAAGAAGCGAGGGCTAAAGTTTCAACATTGATAGATGTAATGCAAATAATAATAAACACGGAGTCGGTGTAATTGTATTCATTGTGCCTGTAATTATAATTTCTTTATGAAGTACTATCGCTTCTAGGTTGCCGACTTTGAAATTATCTGTTGCTGAAATAATTTTCCATTCAATTCAAAAGTACCTGTTCACAATCGTGACGCATATTTTTCGCTGTCATGCTATTATTAACACTGGATGACTCGTGAGAGGACTTGGGTATAATTTGTTCAACATATTTTTGTAATTCTTGAATAATTATTCTTCACAAATACGATGCTGTTCTTGTGCCGGCCTCGGTGAAATAGTTGACAGGTTAAAAATATGAGGTATCGGCATTACGAAAATTTTTGTGGCTGGAATGATAAAAAAACGGATGTCAAAATGATATTTTCATATACGAATTAAAGAGTTCATTTGAAGCTAGCCGTTACTGATCGTACTTACTTGATGTCGGATCTGTCCATCTATTTTCGGTACCAAAAAGACCCAACGTATGTAGAATATTACCTTCGGATTTAATTTTTGTTTTATTGAACATGAGAAGTATCGGCATTACGAAAATTTCTGTGGCTGGAATGTCAAAAAACGGGTGTCAAAATGACATTTTCATCTACGAATTATTGAATTCATTTAAAACCAGTACTTGCTGATCGTGCTAATTTAATGTGGCATCTGTTCATCTATTTTTGGTACCAAAAAGGACTCAATGTATTTTGAATTTTTTTGCAGATTTTATTTTCATCAAATCGAACAGGAGGTATTGGCATTTCGAAAATTTCTGTGCCTAATAGCACAGTTTTATGGGAAAGTTCCATTTGAAAAATTTGAGTTGTTTACTTTTTATGATGTGAATGTCTTGTAAATTAAGAATTCTACAGAGAGTACAAACGTCGAAGCCGCATGGAAGTGGGAGGTGGAGGGTAACTTCTTCTGAAGAGGTATAGCTGTGGAGGATAACCCCGCCCTCTGCTACTTGCGACTCGATAGCATTATTGCGGCCCTGTCGTCTCCTCATCCCAGTAAAAGGACTAAGATGTGTAGTGGTTCAGAGGGTTGGTCATTGTAGATATTTGATGTCCAAGAATGGAAGTGTGCAAATTTGATTTAAAATTGGTATTATTTTCTTAGTAATCGGTTGTTTGATGAGTCGTTTTGTGGTGGTAGTTAATTTTAAATGAATGTTATATACGTAGTGTTTGCAGTGATGAGTCTTACAAACAACCTGTGATGGAATTCTTTGCGTGCCGAAGATATTTTTGTGAGAATTTATTTCAATAATCAAAGTTCCGGCTGTTGAAATTGAAATAAATATATTTTTTAAACATCTGTAATGTTTTAACCTATTTATAAATCAGTGGCGATTTGAAATGACTTTATATTGAACTGTCAGTTTTATCGTAATAGTCTCGTGTTCAACCATGAAGATGACAATTTGCGCCCTCTCACTGTAGCATTCATCTGCATCGCAGCTTTTTTTTCTCATAATACATTGTTACTTGTTACAATAGGCCTCATCCTGTAATACTAATCTGCTCAATTATCGCAATTTGTAAGAAACTTGATGAAATATATACAGTATTAAGCCAAATTGTTGAATTTATCTTAGCAATTTTGATGATTTTTGTGAAGTCTTCAAATTGACGGTAATTGGACAGAGGCGTTTCACGAGATGTGGCTTGTTTTGGAAGCAATTCGCGATTTTTGGGAAAATCGTTGCACTGCTGATGAATCTCCCGGAATATAGTGGTTAGAGTAGCCATTTTTAACGTTAAATTACCGTAAATTATCGTAAGTTTTGAACGAAGACCGACCATAATAACCGTTTAACAACCGGTAATTAACTGGTTAATATCGTCAGTCTTCGTTCAAAATTTACGGTAAAAACCGGTAATTTAACGTTAATCGGATGATAATATGAGGCATTCCCGACACTAATTCCGACGATATATTGTCGGCTTACAGGAAGAAGAAGGTGATAATTCCCGGTAAATTCAGATGTAAATTATCGTCGATCAGAAATTTCTGACTGGGACGTGTCATTGGTACAGCATCTCTCGTTCTGAAAGGTCGTACGCGTAGGTAAGAATAAGGACATCTGCTAAGACCTTCGCAAACGTGTTGTGGAGCTTCATAATGAAGGTTTGGGATATCGGAAGATATGTGCACAGCAGTTACTGTGTGCTCCAATAGCCTAGGTTAGAATCATTATACGTCAGTGAAAATGCCGGAAGACGACTCTCAGCAAGCCTCGAAGTGGCCGTCCACGGAATATTAACGACCGTGCTGTTTGAAAATTGATCCGAGCAGTAGTGTAGGGGCCTGAAACTACTCGTGAAGAATTGAAATATTATCTCAGGGCATCTGGGATCGAAGCTGGCAAACACACGATCAGCAGGGCACTGCGCTGTGAAGGTCTTCGCTCCCGCACCCCTTGTAGGACCCCTCTTCTTCAGAAATGTCACATCAAGGTTCTATGCAAAAATGACCTATTGAAACAGATAGGTTGAAACGAAAGTAATTAAAGGAAAGTGTTTTGATGGTGAAAAATTAACCTATTCGAGAGTAAATCGTTAAATCAAAGTTAAAAGAAAATGTTTGTCAAAAAATGCTGCGTGTGTACACGTAAAAAACATTATGACTTGAACGGCATTCATAATTTGAGGTTCAAGTTCTTAAAAATCAGAAGGCTTTTGTGAGAAACATAAATTTTCACTCTGGCCTGATAGATAGCCGACTGTTGGGGATGTTTTTTTTGAGACGGAAACATCTCTGTACCAGAGACGTTGACTGTCTGCATGCTTACGAGTATGAAAGTTCTTGGCTTACATCAACACTTTGACTGTATCTATAAATTTGACAGTTATATTATGCCAGCATCTAGTTTCAACTTGAATAATCTCGATCTCAATCAGGGACAAAGAGAAATTACGTACTGCCCTCTTAGTGAAAGTATTTGTGTTCAGGGCGACATTTCAGCGTATCGTCCTTTCACGTTATGTGGGGAATCCAAAAAGTTATCCTGAGTTCTAAATAATGCGCACCGCGTGCAATAACAGAGTGAGACAAAATCTCAGCATAAACCGTTGGTCGTATATTCATGACAAGTTAGAATAGCTCACCGTGCGCCAAATAAATCACATTATGCGGTTAAAACGTTAACCGATATCCTTAGTAATTTATCTTTCAATGAGATGTAGTAAGCCAACTTCTGCTTGGTACTCATTGCTACGAAAAGTTTGATGAAAACGAATTCAGACCTCAGAGATTTGAGTGTTATTTTATGTGGAGTCACGTTTTCCAGATAGTTATTGTGTATGCTGTTCAAAACAGCAAATTTTATTTTATCTCAAAGTCGTCTCATGCGGGGCCATCAAAGTGGTTTTCTCATATTCGTCGGTGTTCACAGTATTGTACCATTATTGTACCTTTACCCTGTCCAAAATTATTGCCGGTATCGGCCCTAATGAAAGCAGCAGCTTTCGTGACAGCACAGGTTTCCGCTGTTTTTGGCTATTGGCCTATCTTTCAACACGAATGCGTTGGTTGACATCGTTAGCCGCACCCAGCTGCTGCATGGAACAAGTGCAGGCAAATGACCCACGGGCCCTGAACAAAAATCTCGTCCACCGTAGTTTTCTGCCCAATTCAGCTTCAAATGACTCACAGCTGCACAACCGTTACAGTAGAAGGAAGGAAAGCCCATGTGAGACAAGTGCAAAAACCCTGAATTCGTAGACAGCAGCAAACACCAATGCTTCAAAGAGCATTTGAAATAACAAATCTGCGTATATCGTGCGGTTCAATACCAAGTAAGACCAGCAAGTGGCGATTATTATATTTTTTTAACTTCATTATTAGAAAACAAGAAGTTTAGGTCATTTTCAATCAATTAATACAACACTGCTCCATCCCTCCATTCAGGACAAGTAAGCACAAAAATTAGCACAAAGGGACTCGACTTCATACTATCGACCACTATCTGAGGGCACTATCGAGATCTGACTCTCGTCCTCAGTGTTTTTCTTCTACATTAAGGAATCCTTACGAAAAAATAAATGAGCATCTTCCCATTTCCACAGTAAGTGCCCTTGTCCTACTTGAGCTAACCGAATGGACAATGTACTCCAATGTTTGCGAGCATTATAGGGCATCGCTGAGCCGACTCGAGCTCTGAGGGTTGAGCACGAGCGTTCCCATGCATAGTATGCACGACTGCATTGCATTAAAAGCAGCAAAAACGCTTCTAACCTACTTTACTTTTCATCCTTGAATCGAGACTTGGCTGCTTCAGCTTATACTTTACAATTTAAACGGGTGAGTCACGCAAAGAGGCACGAATGCCGGTTGTCATTTCGCTCTCTGCGATCGTAGATGAAAAAAGTGAAGTGTGTTTTTTGCAAGTTTGTGATGATGTAATGTTGCTAAATAGAGTCGTTCGTATGAATTACAAGACTTTCAGGTATGAACTAGCATTCTTTATCGATCAATAAAATAATTAAAAAGCAATCAGGAGGCTAACTTCTTTGATGATAGATTATGTGTAATTAAAACATTTACTGCATCGTGCATGGATACATCAATGCTTACATGCTGTCCATACTTACGTAAATACTTGAGCACTTAGGAAGTACGAACTCACGAAGGTGAGTGCGTGGGTAAGTTAAATACTAGTAATATTGCGTACGTACGAGCAATAATATGAGAGTCAATCATAACGTACGCACCTAAATAAGTACGTAAGTTCGCACGTAAGTATGGTCATATACGCGTAATTAGGCAAATAAATACGAAAAGTGTAGGTAAATTGAAGTTTCGGGATATCAGTTCGTAGAGACATGTGTAGGCACGGACGCGCATTCGTAAGTTAAACTTGTGACGTTGAGACGCAAGTAAATACGTGCTTAAGAACATAAGAATGTGCGTACGAACACTTGTATGTGTGTGAGAGCGTAAGTATGCACTGTGCATGCATGTACGTTCGTGGGAACATGTGTAGGTGCATACGTTTCAACATTTGTAAATAAATATGAACGTACAGGCGAAAATGATAACTTCAGGAAGCTGAAGAGTTCGCACAATTGTACGAAGAAACGTACGGAAATAGTTTCATCCGCACGCAAATACGTTTTCAACTGTAGTTCTTTTGCGTACTTTGAATATTCAAATCACGAAAGATTTACTCTCATTCTCTCGCCTCCTGCTCACCTCCCTCTGTGTTGGCCTGCTCCTCCCTTTTTTTCCCTCTCTGCCGCCCCTCTTTCCCTCCTTTTCTGCCACCTCCCTCCCTATTCCTCTCCCCAGCCTCCCTCTTTTTTCTTTCTGCTGCCTCCATCTCCCTTCCTCCTTCTCTGCTGTCTCCATCCTCCTCCCAGTTCGCTCCCTCCCATCTCCTTTCCTGCGCGTAATTGTTATTGGGAAGGAGAGGATAAAGGCGGTATTTTTTCAAGGCCGTATCGCACTCTGCCGAGTTCGCCTTGTGTTTGTAGACGGTACCGAACAGTGCCGTACAACGCCGTACTGCGTCGGCAGGTTCGTGTCTGCGCATTTCAGTGCCGTTATGTGCCGGGTGTTCCAGCGCCAGAGCTGCGCTTGGCAATGTCAGCGAGCTCGATGATGCCGCCAATGCCTGCTTAATATTGGACATTTCTGCGCTGACCTGGTGCCAGCCAGTCGCTGCCAGCCACGAAACTATTGCGCTCATTGAATGCAACCTGCCTAAACGTTAGAGACATTTGTTTTTTTTTAATTTGGTAGTATTTTCCCTTAAAACTAACTAATTCTTCCACTGTGATCACTTAGAGGTGTTGTTGGTATTATTTCCGCCTTAAAAATTAAGTTCACTACTGTAAATCCATTAATTTTCAAAAACTTGGCAGGAAGTGAGAGAGCTTAAGCAAACACGTGAATTTTTTGGATGGTGTTCAATTGAACGCATTCAATTCGCAACAGATGCAAAAACGGTCGCCAGCCCCATTTCGGGATGCCATCCAATTCCGAGTCTGGGCAAAAATCTCTCAATGACCCTCCGATTGTGACGGCCTCCTCCAGAGAGCTAGAAAGAAATGACTTTGACGTATAGGAGTCTTGACGTCCGCTTAGAAATTGAACATTGTTGGAGAGTTGTAGAGATTTGTTAATTCTCGCTCCTGAATACAATTCAATTTAAATTAGAATGTTTGATTTTTTTAGGTTTTACGTAGTTTCCAATGATCAGTTCGAATTACTTAGTACATAATTTTGCACATATGGGTAGGTTATGAGCCTAAATTACGTTGCTAAACCACTGCGGTTGAAAATAATAATTAGTTTGAAATTTTTCAAATAATTCTACCAAAATTATTGCATTAATATTGCATCCATAAATAGCTGAGTAATTCAAGCAAACAATTTAAACTAGTCATTGCAGATGATTTGCTAGCCTAATTACGTGGATATGGCCGCACTCAGGTGTATTCTTAAGTACACACATATTCACGTGCGTACGTTTGTATTGACTTACTTACTTTTGCACGTACATACTTCGTTATTAACATAAGCACGCTCTAATTTGCATGCGTTTGTGCTCCATCAAGAGCATACGTTTTTACGTGCATAAGTACAAACACACTTAGATGCGTGCGTACTTAGTGTATTCGTACGCACCTACTTGTGTCGGTACGTACTGACTTGCGTTCCTACATCCGTGCGTATTCGTGTATATGATTACTTACTTACGTACTTAGGTACGTATTTATGAGGGTACAATCATGCACACGTGTTGCTGTCAATACGTACTTATATGCGTGAGCTCGTCTCTGAGTACATACTTACGTACTCACATGCGTGTTTACGTGTTTATGTACGGATTGCAGATATTGTAGATGTTTCAACATGGCTTGCAATGCCTGTTTTTTTTAATCGGGACCCTTACGGTTAACCATTGAGAAATAATATTTCTACGAAGCAATAGTGAGCTTTTTGTATAAATAGTTTTTGACATTTTTCTAAAAATGCCAGTAGAATTACAGCTTAGAACTAGTGTCATGAGAAGGTAGAGAAATACGTAGTCTTGTGTTCGACTGACCTCAGGAACCTTAGGGTATCATGCTGAAACCTTTTTTAGGTTTACTTTTTATTTGTTCTAGAAAAACTGATTCGCATCAGAGAGAAAAACATTTAACTTTAGATTCCTTTTCATGTTGAGATAAGAGAAATAACTGCGTACTTAGAAATGGATTTAGGATTAGTTTTATTTCAGAAAAATAGATCTATCATTATCGAATGGAAAGGAGATATCTATTTATTTATGGGCTGATTCAATAATACCGAGGCAAAAAATCTCATTCCAGATATTTTTCAAACGATCCGTAACAGTCGTACTCGCGGATGTTGAAAGACATCAAATTCCAAGCCTTAATTCAAATGACATGGAAACTGATCTGAGATCGGATTTTGTTTTAATAAGGGAGTAAGAATTTATTTCAGCTTCTACTTATATGATCGTGATGGCCAGCTTGAGAAGATACTAAATGCTGAAATCGTTTTTGAACAAATCAATCAAATTTCATAAATGAAATTACATAAGAAAAACTACAAAAAATCTGAAAGCTTAAGTATTCTTAAGAATTTGAGCGAATCCTTTCTATACGCATTGTAAATTAAGTTTCTTATTGCTCTAATAGTTCATGGTGTAAAACTAAACGGTATATTTTCCTCAATCACATGTCATGCTTCTATTCTATATTAGGGATATAGATTAACTAATTTTGTTAACGGAGTTCACAAATTTTTCCATGAAAATCATGTTTTACTCTATTGAGAATTGCAATTAAGATTTTTTATCACTAATATAAGAGATACGCCTTTGAGAGTCAGATTCTTATCTATGAAAATTCTTGGAGAAATTTTCATGAAATTTCAATTGCATAATTATGATTTATGATTTAATTATGAGCCTAATATGTGATTTTCACTCTCAGGAGAGTAAGATATACGTACTTTAATCGACATTGATGCAAATTCCAATTTCTTTGAGTCAAACCAAGATTTTCACTTGCTCACTATTTATTCTGTTTCTCATGCCCCATAGCTTTCACTCGGAATGGTTCAAGAGAGAGTGCTATCGTCAGCACAGAGTGTGAAGTTAGGAAATTATTTATATCAGTATATCGTTGTTGAATCTCCAAAAATTAAGAGGTCCTGAAACTGATCTTTCTACCTTTGCTGACATTGAGAAATGCCAAGTGTGAGTAACCAATTCTAACCAACTGTGTAAAGTTCAAGGTATGAGTTGAACATTCCATGAACAACTCCTCTAACGCTGTAACATTTGTGCTTCTAGAGTAACAGACCGTTCTCCGCCCGCTCGAATGCCCTGCAAAAGTTGAGAAACGTTAAGAAGAATGCTGTCATTCGACGATACCGGTGTAAAGATTTGTAGATGTTTAAAAATTGATGGAATTTTCAATTTCTTAAA
Source organism: Platorchestia sp. MABIK (assembly GCA_014220935.1). NCBI lineage: Eukaryota > Metazoa > Arthropoda > Malacostraca > Amphipoda > Talitridae > Platorchestia > Platorchestia sp. MABIK. Next base: position 19,002 of record JACJUY010003752.1, on the reverse strand, counting down.
TCGCAAGCCTTGCTGTTAATCACTGATGAATGATTTCGAAAGATGTAAGAAAACTCCTTGATAATACAGGGTGTCTAGTGATGTTTCATTTCCAAATTTTACTACTTTTCAACTACTTTCCACTATCTCCTTTTGCAAAAAAAAATGACTACCTCTTTTTTCAATAATGAATGTTGTCCAAATGTTTCGATGTAAGTAATCGACTTATAATGAGTAGTTTGAGCCAATAATACACTCAATAACAAAGGTTTAGAAAAATTTAAAGTTTGTTAATACATGTTTAAAAGTATAGTTTCATAATTAGTATGCATCCAACACAGTAACCCACAAAAACCTTGGTTCCTTTTAACTCGTTACATTTAGAGATTGGGTTTTAGTTTGCACTAGAATAGGGGATGATGAACGCACAACTCAGCCGCTCTTTGTGATCTCCCACTGCCTCTATGGTCACGCCCGATGCCACCTTAATAAAAAATGGGCCCACTGGCATTTATTCTAGTTATCGCATTGAAGAAAGACATTAAGGTAAACATATTTCCAATTCCTTCGAACAT
>JACJUY010003752.1:3593-18415 GCA_014220935.1 Platorchestia sp. MABIK | reverse complement strand
CAAAACAGTCTTCCGAAAGCATAGGCACATGGCATTGCTATTCGACTAGCCTATAATGAACTAGAAAATAACATAATAAACACACAGTGACAGTATTGACGAGCGGCCTTCGAGTCTTCAGATCGTGGGCCGGGTATTGATTTCTTGGACTTCAACTGACGTAGTTCATCATCAATACGACGTAGGGAGGCTTCAGCTTCCTTGGCCAGCTTCTTTCTTTTCGACTGCAACTCCTCGACGTCTGATAACCGTCGATTCTCTGCCACCTTACGTGCTGCATCTTCAGCTGGTTCCTCCATCCTATCTTTCAAGTACAGCCTTCGTCTCTGGGAAGCTAGTCTAACTGAATTTAACAACAGTGTCTATCGATCTTTATTTCCAAGATTGACTTTTCCGAACGAATAGCTTGATGCACAAATCGTTGCGCTACCAAGCACTTCTCCCTTAGGTTCTTCTGGAGCACCTGTTCGTTGACCGAGAAGCCTCTTTCTACACCAGCATTACCATGTGACAGCGTTAAAGCCATTGAACTCAATATAGTTCCAAGTACGTGGCTTGACCTCCGATTTGGCTCTTGTAGAAATAGTCAAGTCTATGGCTTTCTTGATCATCATCAGTTCCTGAAACCTCTGGGTCCATATTGGTAGAAAGTTCCTAATACTTTTCACGAGTCATTGGAGTTTTGATTAATTCACTCAATACGTTGCTGCCCATATCTACTGAGACAGGTGTCAAGCGACCGGCATCCATGAGCTTAGTCACCAGTAACCTGAACCGACTAGTAGCCATTGTAGAACTAGAAACAAGCACACTAGGATCCAATGAACTTACAGCTCTTGTTAGCGAGTAACGCAATGGACTCTTTTTCATCACCTTTTCAACAACGTGTTTCAGAACATTGAAGCAGTCAGCTGTGAACTCCAGAACCTTCTCTGATTGCTTGGGTGCAGCTCCGAACCCAACATCATTCTCTTTCAGTGATTGCAAGCTGCTCTTTTTTTCTAGATCCAGATTCACAAGCTCTCTGCTAGTTTTTGCTGCCCCCAAAACTTCTGGTTTTACAGATCTCTCGGGCATATTCGTCATAATCACTTGTAACCGCTCATAGAGAAAAGGAGCGATCGGACTATCGCTTTGAAACTACTTGAGGTGGCTCAAGCTCCCTTGCCACCATAGCGAAGAACTGAAGTCTAGCTTCGAGCAGGGGCACATTTTCCAGGGCCTCTTTCATTGTTGTCAACCTCCTTGACGATGTTGTAGTGATTTGCTTAGATGTTAAAGCATCGATGTACTTCTTGAGAAGAAGGAGAATGTGAATTATCCTAGTGGCCACGGGTAGATTTTCCAGCCATCTAACTTCAACGAACTTTTAAAGGGAAGTCACGTGTCTCTGTTACTAGGATGAACTCTGCTCGTCTTGCAGGAAATTCTTTGAATGAGTCATAACACGCTCACAGGAAGCCTTGAATGTCCCACGAACGTTTCTCAAACCCATTCTTGAATGCGTTGTGAAGCACATGAATGCCACATGAGCCAATCTGCAGTAACTGGTAAGGTGTCCATGAAAGTTCTCGCTGAAACAATCCCAACAATTTCCCGTCTACAGCAGGCTCGTCCATACTTAACTGAAGGATTTTCGTCTTCTAACCCTTGGAATACAGTCCTTGAAAGCCTCGAGCATGGTCTCTGCCGTAGTTTTGTCTAAAAAAGCAGAAGTTAAATACTGTGTCACGATGAGTCTTCCAGCACCAACATAACGGAGATGGACATCCATCTGGCACCTCTGGGCTACTTTGTACAAGGACTCATCAAACATGACGACAACAAGATTAGTTGAAGCCAGCGCATTAATTACCTTTTCCTTGAAATATTCACCTATAGACCAAATTATATCATACTGTATATGTAGCTTTATCCTTACCCATCTTGTAATCATTTGCAATTGCGCTGTCTGGGAACACGGCGCGGTAAACATTCCACTTTTGTCAATGGATCTCATTGATCCGTGAGGGTGAACAGTATGTAAGAAAGTTATTATCTCTGCCCTTGTGACTGCATAGCGGAGAGCCTGAGATTGGACAAACACACTGAGCTTCAACTGACGTAGTTCATCATCAATACGACGTAGGGCAAGAACCCGGTTGTTCTTGCTCTCTCTGTAGCTCTGCTTCTGGTGACTGACATAAGCCAGATGATGTTGCTGCGGATGACGTTGTTGATGATGATGGCAAAGATGCTGTTGTTGATGATATTTGACATCTGATGTCTAACTGTTGAGGGAATTTATCTGTCTTTATCGCACTAACATCTGACCGACCCTTGGCATGTGAACGTTTTTCAACTATCCCATTTCCTTTGACACTAAAATCCTTCTTGCACCCTTCACACCTAGCATGGAATTCATCACTACCAACAGTCAGCCAATCTTTGAAGTCAGACATATTACACCGTTTTAGCTTACAGTGATTTTTTACGGCATCCTGCAATGATTTTATATTATCTGCGAAACGGGACTCATGTACAATACTTTAATTGTTATGCTAAAAATATAAATAATTATCAAAATTACTAATTTCATATTTATCTGATTTCCTAAAGAATGGAATACAGCAACCAACACAAAATTTAAAAAAAATACCCAAATTCTTAATGTACTCCTTCCTAAACAGACTTCACCAAATGTTCAGCAAATACCCTATTTTAATTTGTATCTTTCAACTATGAGTGCAACAGTTCATCATATGCAAAAGATAAACTGACTGGAAACTAATAGACACTGGGGGATTGTCAGATTTCCTTACATGAATGTCTCCCATAAACAGCGGCAAATTTCTGATTCTGGGAGACAGAATTTTTTAAAAATCTTCACACTCTTAATACATCCATTACTTTTAATTCTCAGTGAATTATCCCACTTCACAATTTTTTAAAACTTTGTAGAGTAAAGTAGACCCCTTAGGTAAATTTCACTAATTTTTACTTTCTTTTTAACTACTTATTAAATATAACTACTTTTCACTACTTTATTACCTCGTAGACTCCCAGTAACAGTTTTTTCAAATATCTTACTGATGGTATGCAGAGCAGAAACTGGCCCATTATTGCTGACATTTGTTTCATTGCTATTTTCTAACATGCCACTTAATTAATCGGATAATTATCCAGAGAATTTGAAAAAATACCTAACGAAAGGGAATTTTCACTACAGTCTTAGAGAAAACAGCCATACATCGTTTGGTTTTACCGGAAGCGATTTTAAGCAATTGTTTTTAGTTGCTTATGTATTCAAGAACTTTAGAGATTTTAGTTGGAACAGAAATGAACTTATTGATTTCCTAATTAGCTCCAAACAGTGTGAATGAGGAGTCGGATCAGTGATGATATAATCACCCATATTTGTGTCTCTCTAAGTAAAAAAGTATTGAAAAGATTTTCAAAGCCTTTTCATTCCCGACGAATAGCATAATTTTGAACAATGTATTAAAGTCTTCTTGCCGCGTTTTTTATTTGATTACGAACAGAATTGAGTGAGCAGGTGTCAGTCTTGTTTTCAATGGTTTCTAAATTCACGAAATTAGAATGTAAAGTTTCTCCTATCATCTCATTTAATTTGCGACAGAATTGATCAATTTTTCACCCACTACTAATACTTTGTTTTTAATGTTTATTATGATGTATTAAATAATCAAAGTGTTTCGTTGGTTATCGGTGTAATTATGCGTGCGATGATTGAGCAGCATTTATTACATGCCACATTTATAGCCTTGCTTGGAGATAACATAATATAGTCATGGATTGGCGTAACATGAGGCGATCAAATCTAATTGTTCAAAATGCATTTTTTTAAATACGCTTCATTCAAGGATCGATATTAATGGTTTCAGCCTACTGGAGAACACCTGCATCAAACGCATTCTTTAAAGCTACAAATCCATAAAAAAGATTGGATATAACAAATAAGTACTCCTGTAAGAATTTTTGTTGTATCTGTCAAGAATATATGATCAAGAAACGTGGTCAAGATCGAATATAATTATGGTCAAGCTTGACAAAGACGTGCCGGCGTAGCTATCATAGGAAGCGAGGATTTACAGGTCATGGCAAGGGAAAAGTTGGATGTTTATTAGCAGGGTTCAGAATTATAAAGATTATCATTGAAATTACAAGAAAATACTACGTTCTAGGAATGAGACGCCTTGCGTAGCTTTATGATAGCTTCAAGTTCTTTCAAGAAAGACAGGTGACAGACTGTAAAGCTTCATAAATCTTTCGTGAAACAAGACGTTTATTAGACCTTATGCGGACTAGCGTTTCAATAAAGTGATTTCTCTATACGACCATGATTTACAGTGGCATTTCTGATTTACCTTGGTTCTGTATGGTTAAATATACTCGTACTTACGCCTCCACCGCGTCTTTTTGTTCAAAATGAATAGTATTCAGAATCGTTTTCTATTGAAAGCATAATAGTTGATGAGTCGTGTAGCCATTTTTCAATCTATCTTAAGACGTCAAAGTTACAAATTACTTAATTCTGCTATGTTTAAAATTACATGATCTATACTTACTTAGACAAATTTGGTTTGAGCATAACTTGGGTGAATAATTTCAGTTTGTCGAAAATTTTAAATTTTGCATATCGACGCAATCAACATTTCGAAAAAAAATAGTTTCAGGAATAAAGGAATGACATGAATGGTATCTGGATCGATATCTCCAAATGCACTCGCCTGATTCGTCGCTGATATAAATAAATACAGTATACGATAATGGTAACAATGATCATACTAATCGAGATAATGTTGGATAAATATCAAATAAGAATATAAATTAAGTTGAAAGTAATTTTAGGCAAGGAAAAAACCATACATTCTTTCGGAAAACTCACGTTTAAATCATGTTCTAAGATATTTAACTTGTCAGCGTGCTCCATTAGTAAAGATATTTGAATTTTCAACATTTAGATGTCACATAAAGTAGACACCCGCAAAGAAAGATGAATGTTTTAAAGGTTACACATAAACAAGATTATAATATAATAAGGTGAGACAGATTTCAAAATGAAAAGTGGTACAACAGTCGAAATATTTGAAAAAACGTAGAAAATTATTTAATGATTGAGCTCATGCAGAGTGTCTCAACAAAATGTATTCGCACTTTAACTGTCGCTAACATGCTGCCTGTTTTGAAATGCAGGTGTCGTTAATACAACACAGCATGACACGAAATCAACTTAACGTGAAAGAGAGTTTGTTCTAATGTGTTATTGGAAGACCGAAAACGCAATAATTGAAGTGTAAAGGCGATTCAAACTTTATTCGCAAATTCGTTACCAACGCGCCAACCATTGCTTATACCAGAGACTAATTTGAAGCATTTGGAACCGTACAGAACGTTAACAAGAAACGTCCTGGAAGACAACGGATATCCACGAGCATTGGAAAAGAAAAGCAGGTGCGAGAAACACTCATTCGAACACCATAGAAATCTCTTCGATAAAGTGCTCGGGAAACCCATATCATGAAGCGTCTGCACCGGAAATGCTTCGTTCCAACACTAATCCATGCTCTCAACGAAGCCGATCCTGACCGGAGAGTTCAATTCTGTGAATGGTATTAAATAAAATTATTCTACTAATCGCTATAAATACATTTATTGAGGAACTGTGAATCATCATGTAACGCTTGAACACCATGTTAACTTACCAGGAGTAACAGTGTGGCAGTGTGGTGTGGGATATCCGCATTGGGCGTCATAAGACCATTTTTTTAACGGATCTGTCGCTGGTGAGAGTTGCTTCAACTTGCTTCAGGAGTTTGTAGTTTCACTAATTGCAGAGATAGTTGGTGATGACGACCAGATTTTTTTTCAGAAGTTGAAGCACATCCCACAACCATCGCGATGTACGCTCTCACCTAAATGCAGCTTTTCCAAACACATGGATTGGACGAAGGGGTACAATTATTGGATACCCTACGAGTTCCCCAGACCTCACGCCCATGGACTTCTTTTTGTGGGGATATCCTGAAGAAAAATTTTATCGCTCTAAAGCAGGAATAGTTGATGCACTGAAATTTAAATTGAAAGATAATGTCGCGATATTCCTAATGATCTGTTTCGTGACGTTTGCGAATCCCTTCCTATGCGTTATCAGCGTTGTCTAGACAAAATTGTGATAAATTTGAACAATTCTGAACATGAATCTTCAATTACATTTATCGTCTATTTTCAAAGCCATTCCATTTCATTCTACGATTACAAGTAATGCTTTCTCGTGATTTGAAGTGTGAGGATTTTTTTTTGGACATCCTGAAATATGGTTCTGGCTGATGCAAATAATTATATCAAAAATTTGCTTGCGATGTTATTAATAATTGTCGCAAGAGATATTTTCCCACATCCATTACTATGCTGGAAGCTTGAACTCCCGCTTGTTTATTCTAGCTACTTGGTACAGAAAACGTTAATGTTTCCACCGAGAAGGAACGCCGATGTTTCGGATCTACCCAGGAAATGATTTTTTGTTCTCCGTATAAGATACATTAATCATGCTCGTCATACCGTAAAATATTCATTCAAACAAAAAATTAGTTTTCTTTCGCAGCATGGAGTGATGATCTCTTGTTTCTTCTCATACAGTTCAAATTCGAAAAATATGTGACTTTTGTACGTGATTCTGGACTCGTTCTTCTTCCCAAGGTGATGAGCTTAGATGTCATAGTCCTTGAAAATTATGTTAATTCGGTCTTCCAATAGTTTCTCAATTAAGGTCTCATAGTTTTCCCTTTCGAAAAAATGTTGTATTTTTTCATTCCCTCTGTCGAAAATGTGCCATTTTTTACTCATCTGGGTATATGGGAGCATTTCTTGATAATTGATTATGAACACTTCAATAGTACAGCACACAATTATATATCTTACAACCGGCGTAGCGACTCAAACTGTCGACATTTTATTTCTCGCCCACGGACTTTTTCGCCAAGCAGCTATTGGCAGATCCAACGTCAGATCTCTTTCACCCAAAATCAATCTAGCATTTTGTGAGCGAGAGTGCGCACCCGTCATCATCACCCCGCCACCGCTAAAAGACACTTCACTTCGCCATCTGAGCAGTAAGTCGCAGTGCTGTCGTGTGTCGTGCGTAGGCATTCAAGATTGTTCGGCTGAAGCTCATTGAAGTGTTCCCCTTCCCTCCTGTTAAATAATATCGCCTAGGGTAATCAATTTATATGTTAACTAGTTTGGAGTAGATGAGATTGGTGGGTGTTTAGTTAGTTTCGGTGTTTGTAGGTATATCAGATCGGGGTTTGCTTTGCGTGTGTTCCACTAATTTTTTACCAAGTAATTCAGATCACTATATTTCTCAGTTACTGCTTATCTTTAATTTTGTTAAATGTTTTCCTAGGTGCATTAACGAATGGCGCAAGGTTTGCGCCTGGAGTCACGACAGCGGCTCCAATACTTCGAGAGTCTCCGACGCAACTTTCTCTTGGACGAAAATCATCGTTCTTCACCACCTTATTTATTTTTAATCGCACTAATAGGAATTTCACTACTTGCCTTGTCAAATGTTTGGGTCATTTCAGTAAACTCTAATCTATTGTCCTGTACTTTATATTCCCCCCGCTCGCTTTTTTTCGTTGCCTCAGAAAGCGTAGAAGAGGCAATAGACTACTAAACTTAGTTTACTTTGTACACTTAGTATGATATATGCTACGGGAACTGTCGCACGTAGCGGGATGCTGTAAAGGAGGCAGTATACTTTTTGCACTTTTTTCTTTATTTGTAAACCAATACTTTTCAACTCTGACAGACTGATAAAAAAAAAGAAATACAGGGGTCACCCTATTGAAAATTTTTGATTTGCTCCATAAAAAATGAGTTACGGCAAAAAAAACGTATTTCAGGAAAAAAACGTAGTATCCGGCAAAAAAACGTAGTACGGCATACCCTAATGCTACTACAAATTTCCACCTAAAGACATGAAACAAGCGTCATTTGAAAGACAAACACTTGAACCACAGCCCCGGGGTATAAATACTTGAAACTCGTTTTGGTTTCAGAGATATTTTGAATGAACTAGCAAAATTTGAAAAACTATCAAATATTTCGATATTTTCACTTTAACGGCCTCCCGTTTTTTACCTAATTCGAAAATCTCAAATTGCTACTCGGGGCTGTGGCCCTACTATTCTTCTTTAAAAAAAATTTCATCTCGACTCTCCACATTAAAAATTGTAGGAGTAGCATTTCGCGTGAGGAAAGTTTTAGGTTTCTACACAAGCGAAAAAACAAAATGACATTTTCACAAACACTTTGTTTGTTTGTAAAAAAGGTAAAGAATATTTTTTGTTGTTGATTTTTGGGTTTATGATTGAAACAGTTTTAAAGGATTAGTTTTTCAACAGGTAAAAAAGTTTTCTCCAAAGAATTTTTTACAACAAAAACAGCTTCCCTTCATCACCAGTCCACCCCCCATAGTGAGTGATTTATTGTGTGTACGCGTGTAAAATTTATTATGGAAGTTCAGCACATGTGTAGCTTCAATTTAAAGCAAATCAATTTTTTTTAAACATTTGGCCAAAAAAACGGTATCCTTGAGTTACCTCACCTATAGGAACACCTTTGGGATTTTTGAACTTACTACCCAATTACTTTCTTCCGTTTTCATGCCTCTTTCGCCATTTTTTTCTCCTTCTACGTGCAGTATAGTGAGAGGGAACGTACACTACGCACGGATTCCACGTTTTTTATCGTCCACTTTACTCGTATAAGGTCTTATCTCTTCGTTCTCTTGACATAACGTCTGTTGTGGCCTGTGAGTCCTCAACTGATACAAGATAAATGTTTCCAAGTAGAAAAACTAGTCAAAACTCAAATTTACACCAATCACGAAAGAAGAAAGCAAAAACAAACAAAAAAAAACAACGAACAGAACTGAATTAAAATGTTCAGTATTAAAATTACATCAATTACATCGAATACTAAGGGCTCGACCACTCGAGCCCTTAGTATTCGTGTTGCAGAGCATGCCGGCAGGAGTTTCAGAACTAATCAGTTACTTTCCACACCTTCCCACTCATCATTCCGCTCTCATTCAGAGCAGTGCGACATTCCTGTTAGATTAGGTGATTTTAGAGTAATTTCCACTGCATCAAACCAAATAAACCTCCGCATTTTAGAATCTCTCCACATTTTGAAAGAAAAACCTGTTTTAAATGACATGCAATCTGCCTTTCCTCTACTACTAACGTAATTTTAATACTGAACATTTTAATTTAGTTCCGTTCGTTTTTTGTTTGTTTGTTTTTGCTTTCTTCTTTCGTGATTGGTGTAAATTTGAGTTTTGACTAGTTTTTCTATTTGTTTTCAGGTTGATAATGACCCTGGAGGTCGAAACGTTCAGAAATATTTTATTCAATGACTTTCCTAAATAAATAATGAGATTTAAGACGTGTATCTTGGCACTTTTATTTATAATTCGAATATGCAAAAAGCAAACCACTTATATATATCCATAAATGTTTCCTGTGTCAACTTTCTCTTTCTCAGTCTCAAAAAGGCTCCTAGGGGAAATGAAAGCATTGATTGTTTCCCGTTGTTTTTCGTATTCTTTTTTGTCTCCTTTTTCAGTCTTTGACACGGTTTTCAAATGTACCTTAATTTCATTAAACTCGTATTGAAACATTTTCATAGCATTTTTATGTGATCAATAAGAAACAATTTCACTGGTTTGTTCTGTTAGGAGAGTTCATCTTTTTTAGGATATGAAATAAAGTCAGGTAATTTGTATCCACAGTCTTTTATTGAACTATTACACCTAATTTTATCGATAGATTTTCAAATGAATGCTTAAATCATCTAGTGTGAAGTCTTTAAGCTTAGAAGTAGCATAGTAGCATTAATTATGAGCACAGTTAGATCGAACACTCTAACAATCGTCCTCACTGCACCACGATATCATGACACCCGTTTATAGAAATATCGGCGTGATTGGTGCCCCAAGATAATTGACGATTATGAAATCGATATTTACCCTCCCTTCACAATATGAATCCGTACAACAAGTCAAGTAAGGCCGTTACAACGACAGTTGCAAAAGATGGCTAGTTTGCGGTGACATGTATCCTCTAAGAACTTTGCAATTACGCCTTCAGCAATTTGTCCTTCCCAATGTTGTGACTACCTAAAATTTACTAATAATTACCCTATCATCGAAATACTCGTAAATCCGGCGAGAAACAGCTCCCAAATGTAAGGCAAATTTTCATTCTATTTTGGAGCCAAAATGTTACAAATCGCTTGATATCCGCTTGTAAAACACAATCATGACAAAATCCTGTGAACGTGCGGCACGCTTTATATTTTAGTAAGCGCAAGTGTTTAATGTTATGATTCTGAATGAGACCTTATTTCTAGAAGTGATATAGAACTTTTGGAAAAAATGCAAACATTGTGAAAATAAATGAAATGCAGCTCGGTTAAAGTTTGGTGAAGTGATACTCAGCGCAACAAGATGAAGTGAGTTTATTCGAGTACATTAAGAACAAATTTTATAATTTATGGTCTCGAAAGATCAAGTGCAGCCTGAAAAGGATGCCAATGCATTGCATCGTTGCATCGCAACACTGAATAATGATTGCGATTCTTCTGTGATCCTTGCTGTGACTAAGTATTGATAATAATGAAAATAAATGAAGATCCTGGGAACAGAATCATTCCTGATCAGAAGTCTGTTGAATTTAAAATCACCAAATTCTTACAAACTTTCAACATTGTTTTCTAAACATTATTTGATTTGGGCACCTCAATTCAAAATACTAGAAAATGAACGAACAAAAAAGGCCTAACTCTAATTTCTTTCTGGCTTTAAGTTTAACTTTTTTTGGCTTAGAAATGTTGAAAACTGGACAAAATGAAAATGCCAATAAAAGCCTTATTTTTTAATCCTGTGTCTCAAATTTTTTATGCTGTTGATACACACACACCTATCGTTTTTTGCGTTTTGTTTCATCCGGATGAACTGAGAGCAAAACCTTAACATGATGTTACAGCGAAGTTTATGTGAAAATTGTTGACCAGATGTAATATTTAATGCCTAGTGCAGTGCATTCACTCAATACGTCAGTAAATCGACGTCAAGATGAGACGCTACACGATTTTACATATTTTATTATGACTCTAAAGTTTGTAGCGTGACAATTGTGTAAAAGACATAAGTAAAGCATCTCCAAATAACTGGTAGGAATGTTTCTATTTCATTCGTTTTATACTTTGACTCGACTATTCGAAGCTGACACAGACAAGTCTGTTGACCGATAACTGTGGCTTCGAACAAAGGGTTCATTAATGTGACTATTGACGAGCTCTTCGCACGTGCTTCTGACTAAGCGTTCAGTGATAGATGCGAGTACATCTTTGTGACCGAGATATTCACGGAAAGTAAATTTAAACTTCAAATAACCAACTGGAAAACATCTATAAAAACCAATGGCTAATTTCTTTAGTGTTAGGAGCTGTTCTGTCTCAGAATTGAAACTTATGCAATATATAAGACTTAAATTTCATCTTGATCTTCTCTTTTTTTGCCCTTCTAATTGTGTTCTTCCATGTATAGATAGAAAACAGGAAGTGCAGCCTTAATTGTTCTTTCTGAGGAACTACCGCATCCACATGCAGGCGAAGACTGGAAAGAAACAGTCCTCAAACTTCTGAAGTGCAAAATCAGCATCAACCTCAGTGATACTGACATCACATCAGCTAACAGAATGGGAGAAGAACCTATAACTGGAAACGAAGATCGAAGGAATATTACTTTGGAACTATAGCATTATAACAAAAAACGCGAGATTTCGACCGCCTACATAATGAGAAAACCAAAGTTCAACATAAATGCGTATTCCATACCTTCACGAGCTAACATTATGTACATTGTGAGAGTAGTCAGAAGAAAATTCCCGGAGAAAATTGGAATCCCGAGAAGTCTGGACGGAACCATCAGTGTCTTCGCTTCTATCTCTTGGAATACCGGATTCAAGACGTCATCAGATTAACACACCTGAAGAGCTCGACCAACCAAATATCATATCACTTCTACTACCACAGAAAACGACCCAGAAATGCTAGAATCGCCCCTCCTCATTTCCCATGACATTTGCTTCAGATGTTCCCTCCGATTTCCACCTATTCACTCTCCCACCTTATTTTTAGGTAATTTTACCCGTTAGGTTATTATTTGTGTGTAACCTTTGTAACTAACCTCCAAAAATCAATTTAGACCTTTGAAAGAATAAATATATCACTGTCACCTCAATTACATATCAAATCACTTTCATAACATGTAACAGTCACTGATTAGAATATGTCACTGTCGCCTAAATTTTAAAATTTTATGCTATAATTTCATGATCGAAAATTTTATATTACTTCATCTTTAGTTACATTTGTGCAGATACTACCTGATGTATGTGAACTTTGCAGCCACGCCTTCCGCAATTTGTACTTTCCAATGTTGTGACTACATAAAGAGTTATAATATGAGCTCCAAATTGTCGCTCATGGACTGAGTGCAGGTGCTCATTACGAAATCACACTAGATTTTTTCAATTCTCACCTGCTTCTTAAGCTAGTTTTAGGTAGGAATATCTTTAATTTTATCTCGATTTCGAATTTCATTTTTATAAGATGTATATGATTAACTACTTATTAATTTCAAATGACTAACCATGCTGATATATTCGATGAAATTGACCCTGATCTCAATAATTTGAACAGACTATATCCAAACCTAAAAGAAAGTAGAAACTACGAATATACTAATTTATCAAAATTCAATAAAACTAGGCGAACAACTCACCATGATTTTTCGCTGTTGTGTTGGAACTGTAGGTCACTCTATCCAAAATTGGAAACGATACAATGTACTATAAGTGAACTGAAGTATAACTTTGACGTTATTAGCTTCCCCGAAAGCTGGCTGGATGACTTAAAATTATCATAGCCACCACTAACTATGCAATAATAAGTGCAACGGAGGCATCAGTACATTTATATCTAAGCATATAGGTTCGAGAATCATAGCAAGTGCAACTTGAATCGGGATCATATTTAAGGAGGGTATTCCCCCAACAGAATTTTTTTATTATTGAACCTAGAGCAATGAAATTTGGTGTAATGATAAGAAATGCAATTTGTAATCTTTCGTCATTCAAGATAAAAAGCGATTTTCGTGAAAGAAAACAAGATATTCGAAGAAATGAAATTTTTGGGGGATTTCTAAATGCATCGTCTCCTACAGTTTTCAAGCTAGAGTGATGATTTTGGTATCATTAGTTGCAGAATATCCTGGAAATTACAGGATGTAAACAGGAACTCTCTAAAGTCATAATTAAAATTAAAAAAAAATTTCGAGGCACCATAAATTTTTGGGGAAAATTTTCATTTGTGACGTCACAACCTTTGATTGTGACAAATTTCGAAGTAACCCTTTACATCCCATAATTTACACGTTTTTCCGCATCCAATGTTACTAAAATCATCCCTGTAGCTTAAAAACTGTAGGAGGAGATGCATTTTTAAGCCCTACATTCCGAGCTTAAAAAAAGGCAAAACAAGGAACCGTAAACAATTTCAATTAAAATTTGTTTACATTTTTGGTTCAGGTCAGACCCCTGAAATAATTATAGAGTAAAACAGAGAGATAAGAGATGACATAGCAGTGTCGCGCCGTGAAGAAAGTGCCAAGAAGGAGGTGTAACATGATAAAATACCACTTCCCCCTCCCCTCCCCCCATTCTTCAAACCTTCGTAGCGGACGAACGAGTGAACGTACGAGTCTCATTTTTTCACAGGATGTACCTGACCTCATACACTTTCTATAGCAGCAAAGATGTCTGCCTCCAAACCATGGATCTCTATGGGGAATGTTTCCTTTAAAATGATAAACGGATTATGTTTGGAACGTTGTATAGGCCTCCCACAGCTTGTCCTATATCTTTCTCGAATGATCTCAATCGTATTATGTCGCAGTTTAAGAGACCGATCGATTTTTTCTCGTGAAATTTAAAAAATTATTCATAAATACTTCTGAAGCGAAATAAGCACGGAGGGATTCACAACATGTTTAGAACATTAAAATGGATGTTTACAGCCCTAAAATCTTTTAAATTTGACCCCTCCCCCCCCCCCTCTCTCTCTCAAGAATAAATTTCTCAAAAAAACTTAATTTTTCAGTCAATATTGTACATAGAGACAATTTGTTTTTTTCGTTCGGTTCAAAATGAATTGATCTACAAAGTTGAGATCCAGTTTTTATATATCGCTTCAATAATATTTGAAGAAGTGTTTGAATTATTGAAGCATAATATATAAATTTTTTAGTAATTACTTTAAATGGCAACAAAAATTTTTCTAATCAACTTATCAAAAAACTACTACGCGAATTTATAGTACACACTTTGATCTTTACGATGCAAAAAAGATCTTCATAAGTGTAAAACTCTTGGAGAAATAATTGAAAAAGTGGAAGACCCTTTTCTCAAAACAACTTTTCTTTCGGTTGTGCAGCTTAATTTCTCCTACAGTTTTTCAATTATGAAGGAGATCTTTATTACATTGTTAAGATCAAGGTGAGTACTATAAATTTGAGATGTAGTTTTTTGACAAGTTGAGTAGAATTTTTTTATTGCCATGTAAATAAAAAATATTTATAAATAATTTTCTTTCAAGTTCAATTTAAAAAAAAAACATTTTTAAGTGATTTCAAAAAACTGGATCTCAAATTTGTAGATCAATTCATTGTGAACCGAACAAAAAAAATAATC
>JACJUY010003751.1:65242-76999 GCA_014220935.1 Platorchestia sp. MABIK | reverse complement strand
ATCAAGTGTTGTTTGTAGCAAAACGTAAGTAATCGTATCGAATCCCCTATTTCTCGGTCATTCGGATAAACTTTGTTGCTAGTGGTATTGTATTAGTGACGTTGACAGGTAGTTCTGCTTACGAATTTGGCCCCATACAAAGTACATTCTGTTTGCAGAACCAGATTTGTAAAACGACCTAAAGTCATTTTGCACCTTCTAATGGGGAAAACAAGGTAACAGAACTAGGACGAGGGTCTGCCACCCGCCAGCACTCATGCAATCATTAACAAAACTGATATGCCAAGATTAACTCACATGACAAAAAAATTCGGCAACAAGTTTCCTAAATTTTTGGACCCTGTTACTCTTAGCATATTCAGTAGGCAGCCGCCCTCGACGCTAATTATGGTTAGAAAACACTTATTCCTCATGGTTCTAATGCACTTCCCACAAACTGTGGTGTCTTAGGTGATATTCCTTAGCAATCAGAGCATTTTATGGCTTCTCTATTGCTTTTCTTATACGCAACCTTTGAAGGACCACCGCGATACATAAAAGAGATTTGGAATAATGTCCTACATTCATATAATTTTAATATCTCGATGAACAGTCAAAACTTATTGCATGTTTTGAAAGATAATTTACGAAGGCAACACTCTCGCAACATTTCGTTCACAACAAAATAACTTGGTCCTCATAGATTGCAGTCTGGTACATTTCTAGTTAGAGGGGAGTGTGGGATGAGCAACAGAACTAGGCTGGAAATACGCGTATTAAGTGTGCGACGGTTTTCAGTACTGCCCTCAGTTTTCCTGTGTTCAACATGCAGAATGCGAGATCTCTCTATGTTAACCAGGCTTCCAATTCATAACAGGAAGTCTACATTAGAGAGCAGAGAATTCATTGATGAAAATAGTAATTTGAAACTGACGAAAGATTAATAATATAAGCTAACATGTTACAAAATAAATGCAGACGAAAGCCCGAGATAAAATGTATCAGGAAACAACTCTCCTTCAAGACGTGAAGGGAAATTACATCTCTGAGAAATGAACAATATTGAGGGAGGCCTCCATGGCGCAGCAAGCGTACTCGCGCATGTCGGTGCGCGCTGAGATGAACTCAATGCAAAGACTTACCTAGTGCTGCTCTCGTGGACACGGCAGCCAGGTTGGTGAAGGGAGACGGTCTTGATGAGCCTGAACTGGAAGACACTCCTGCAGTACATACAATAGTTATATATAAATCTATTATAAGAATCTATAGATTACAAATCTATAATAAGAACTTGTTGCACAAAACTTATGGTCACTAATGTAATATTTGCAACCTCGATGGACGAATATTGTAAGCATATCTTTTACTGATTCATATCCAAAGTTTTGGAAAAAGATTACATGCTTTGGTAGAGTATCAAAATGGCTCAAACACTACCTATGAATATAGATCAGATTTGACTTTGTGTTTGTTCAAGCCTCCCTACCCACAACAAAGGTTTACTCAAAAGAGGATGGAGGAAGGTACCATTTAGTGTGAAATAAGGGAATGGGAAATCTATGCACACGTGTCTCTGCACCATACGCATAGAAACAATGAGTTGAGAAAGAAGTTTACAAAACGTGACAACAGTTGAAGAGGAAATAATACTAGCTAAAAAACCAAAGCTGTGAACCGAATACATGGTCTGTAACAAAATAAAGACCTATTATATTTCAACTGACGGAACTCCTGCTTAATTATCAGCTCGAGACCTCACATCTTCCCTTAAGGAGCACTTATTTCCAGAGCTGCAATCGTTGTCTCCCATTGAGGGGAGCTTTTAAGTGAACATATTCAGGGTGTTTTAGAACTAGAGGTAAAAAATGAAACTATGTATAGAAAGTCGCTAAAAAAGCAATTTTAATGTGTAACAAAAATTTTAAAACTCCCCCGTTTTCGAGTTATTCCAAGTTGAAAAGTTCTTAAATCTTGAATATTAAGCGCTCACGCACCGGCTGCCAACAAAGTTAGGTTTTGGGTGATTCAGTTAAGAAATAAAATCACTGTATTCACAAGATTTTGTGTCATTGATTACCCAATTATACTAATTTAGACCATTTAAGGAATGAATTTTAGAATTTTTTGTAGAAAAAAAAAACAATCACAAATGATAAATTTCATTGTTACTACAAGAGGTGTTCGAAGTGCCTACCGTGAACTTCAATGCACTTTTCAAATCTGTCATGAACTGACTGCCGTACAGATGTGAAAAAATTGGTTTCCCAGCTATTTGTGCTGCAGCATTAACTATGCGGGCAACCAGATCTTGCTCTGAATCCACAGGGGTGGCATACACCAGCTCCTTCATTGCCCCCCACAGGAAGAAATCAAGTGGTGTCGTGTCTGGTGAGCGAGGAGGCCATGTCACTGGGCCGCCTCTGCCAATCCACCTACTGGGAAACTGCTCATCTAAAACATCTCGTGATCCAAAGAAATAATGTGCTGATGCTCTATCATGTCGAAACCACATTCTTCTACGTATGTTCAGAGGAACATCTTCTAATAATGCAGGAAACACTTCTTGTAAAAAAATCCAGTATGCAGAGCTAGTCAGAGGTGAAGGCATCAAATATGGCCCGATTAAACTATCATTTAAAATTCCTGCCCACACGTTGATGCTGAACTATGTTTATGTTGATGAACACGGATTATGTGGCGATTATTGACAGCGCAATGGTGAGAATTGTGCGTATTCAATACACCACAACAAGTGAAAGATGCTAAAGCTTCATCAGTAAATAGGACTCTCTTCAGAAAACCGACATTTTTATTTTTTTTACAAAAACCACTGAGCATATTGCATGCGAGGCTCATGATCTGCAGGAAGAAAACTTTGCACTCTTTGAAACAAACATGGGTCTAAGTTTTGACTGTGAGTTCTTACCATACAGTAACATGACTTGAAATGCCTAAATGTTGAGCAGCATCGCGTGTACTATCACGAGGATTTTGTTGAAAATGTTGAATGATTAGTCCTTGGTGATCGTTGCGTGGACGCCCTGATTCTTGTCTGTTTATCCTGAAGCTTCCATTTTCATGCAATCTTCTGTGCAAGTTGTTGAAGAACCTGTGTCCTGGAACCTCATAATTAGGGTAGCGTTCTCTGTACAACTGTGAAGCAAGTAAAGCATTTCCTGCTGCAGCTCCGTACATGAAATGCATGTCACCAAGTTCTGCATTCGTGAAACGCTCCATGCTTACTGTTCGACATGTAGTTGACAAATGACCAATAAAATAGCGCTCTTCCCCACTTAACTTGGCACTATGAATTTAATTTTTCAGATTCGATACAAACAAGCAACTGTTCCATAAACATTTTCTTTTCTATGATTCTCCGTGTAGGTACATTAATCACCTAAAACCTAACTTCGTTGGCAGCCGGTGCATGAGCGCTTAATATTCAAGATTTTAAGAACTTTTCAACTTGGAATTACTCGAAAACGGTGGAGTTTTAAGATTTTTGTTACTCCTGAAAATTGCTTTATTTTGCGATTTTCTAATTACATAGGTTCATTTTTTACCTTTAGTTCTGAAACACCCTATATATGTGTCATTTCATACATAGCAATTATTCCCAATGTCAACAGTTGTAACTTCAACCATGCAAGATTAAGCAGCAATCAGTGTTTAGGCATTCATTGTTCACACACCCAAAATGAACCGAAGATAGAAACCATTAACAATGACTGGACACCTATCTAACATTCCCAGATGCAATTATGTCCTCATAAACCACCTCTTGGCAGCATTTGGATTCCTTGTCATCTGTGCTCACAGCTCAGTTACTAACAAAGACTTTTAATTTCACTGTAAATCAAGACTTGAGACTTCGATTACCACCACAGTTCTAATGCTTTAACAGTATTACCCTAGGCCAAATTTTGTGGAGGCACATTATTACACCCACTACCAATGATGACTGTAAGTGTCCATGTTACCATTGCAAAGCAAACCATACTACATACAGTCAACTTAAATGCATGCGTGATCAAGTAAACAATGTTAACAAAGAATTAATGTTTAAAAAATAATTTCTATTAGCAAAATTCAATTCCTCGTAAGACAGAAGCCAACCTAGAGTGGACGACTTAGAAGGTGAAGGGCCGTGATGAGATGCAGAGAGCGTTGAGCTGCTCTTAGCAGGAGAAGGCGCATGTCTGCCTGAGCTACCGCTGCTACTCTTGCTGCTGCCGCTGCCCCCAGATCGCGTGCTGCTGCTTACTGAGGAGCTGCTGCTGCTGTTCGTGGCTGCTGCGTTGTTGTTCTGCTAGCAAATATTGTACCAGTCATACTCGTAATTGTTCATACAATAGTGACACTTACATCTCGATCATTAAAATGAATATCATTTGTTGGATAAAATTCGTGTAGTCAAGATGAGTGGCCAATGCTGAGTATCATACTCTTTTACTTACCGTCATCATCAAGATTTTGAATTGTTCATCTCCATCATCATTATTATTATTATTATTATTTTCATTTGCTACCATTGAAATCAACTTCAGCTACCATGATGGTAGTCATGAAAACAATCCTCCACCATAGTAACAATGCTGCTGATAGGCTATCCTCAATATTATCAACACATACTCATTGAGATCAACCAGTTATCAGGGAATTATAGAAGGATCAGATTTTATAGATGGTGCAACACGTAATACATATAAATTTGTCACTCCATTTAAACGATAAATTTGAACACACATAAAAAATATAATTAAGTTACGAACGCTTACCTGGAAGCTTTAATAGTCTAATGTAGGTACTCAGTTGTCTCAAGTTAACCCTATAACTGAATTAGGAGAAATTTTTTGAAAATTTTAATTGAAATAGCATACTCGACTGTAAAAGAAATACAGGTCATACTTTAGAAAAGGTGTAATCTTCAGCACATGCTGTTACAAATGTTTGCCAGCAAAACTCTACAATGGCAAGTTTGTGAACTTGACATCAAAAGCTAACCCCATGAGCTGACCTGTTTCCTCATGTTGCGGGTGCACTTAGCACAGTACCACACCCGCCGGGGGTCCGTGATGTCCGCCTTGCTCACGGGAGGCTTGTGGCACTCCTGGTGGTAGATGAGATGACACTCCTGACACTCCACTAACTGGTTCACCGAGTAGAAGGAAATTTTCCTGAAATTAGCAGAGACATATTCTAGAAACACATACATACAATACAATTGTAATTCAAAACTGGCAGGATGTTTCATAAACAGTGGGTATAAGATTTCAAATTTTAATTTTAATAAGTTTGAACTAATCTTTAACACCTAAATTAAACTAAAACTTGTGAATTAATCCAACAGATAAGGTTGCACTTGAAGGCAATGTGACATTTGGGTAAAAATGAGAAATCTTCTCCAGAAGGAAAATGGTACTAATAATATTGTCCATATTTTCTCTTTGATAGAGTGGGAGTATAAAATTATACACATTAGCAAAGGATAAAGCATAGTTTTTAACAGTTATCAGAGAATTACTAATAAGCATGCAAATGACCAACTAAAATGTGGGCAACTCATGCAACTCATACAACACTTTTTAAAATTTTTGCTTCATCATTGTGCATCAAAACTTAGTGCAGTCATTAGAAAATAACTAAGGGAATTTCAACAAAAAGAAACCAACAAAAGTGATTCGGAACGGAAAAAGAACTCAAGACAAAAGTAGGCACAACAGCACAAAGAGTGTTGAGCCTACATACAAGTACAAATGTCAGACATACAACATACCACAGAGCAAGTGACAGGAACATGCCAACACCATGCATGGCCCAGTCTGTGCAGGGCAGTTGTTCCATTTACACATGAAGCCTGTGCCATACTCAACATCTGAGCTAGTCTCCCATAAAAATAACTCAAAAATAACCACATACACCACAGAACATTGAAACAACTGACAAATTAACAATAAAAAGCAGATGAAAACTCACTTGCATACAGTGCAGCTGATGCCACTTGTTATTTCATCGGCCAGGTCATTCATGTCAGGTTCTTGGTCGCTCTCATCAGACCTGCGACTGCCTGCCTTGGAGGAACTGCCGTCAGACTTGTGAGAGGGGGTTGGAGAGGGAGTGTGGGGGGGCACTGGTAAGGACGAGTCTGCCATTCTGATGCGCTTGGTAGGCACCACGGACAAGCCTGGATCTTCCTGCCATTGTATAAATGATACATTTACAAGGTTACTCATTTTAATTTTAGAAAAATTAATTATTTTCAAATAAATTGATGCTTATGATACACTATCAAGAATTGCCTTTATTGATAAAAACGCAGCGCAACTTTGTCCTGATCTGATCCAAACTAAGGTAAAAAAGAAACATAGAAAACGAGAATATGTAAACAAATTCACTGCCGCGGCTGCCAAATGGCGGCTCTGGCATTTTTGAAAGTTAAGGTTGTAAGTAGCAGAGTTTAAAAAATGACTTTACAGCTCTAAACATAATTCTGTCTTTCCTAAGAAGTGTGAAAATGTAACAGCATGTTGATAATTACCCTCGTAAGCTAAAATCTCTTCTGAAAAAGATGTTGAAATAATTTAAGTGCCGTTCATTCACACCAATACATAAATGAGAAATTTACCTAGTGATTCTCTTATGCCCCAATAGGCAATCTAATATACTTTCACTATTGTCTTAAAAAAAGTTATTTGCAGTTAATAATGCAAAATTAGTCTACAGAGTTGAACAATCAATCCTAAAATCAACCTGTCCATGGAGATCTCTCTTCCCCAAATCCCTCGTAGCTGCTACCCCAACAAATGCATTGGGAGCAGGACTAGAGTGCCGTGATCTTGAGATGGGAGAGTCTCTTTTCAGGTCCTGAAGAGTACAAAAAGTGATAAAAATTAATAAACAGAAAAGAAAATTAATACACTACAAAATAATTTCCTAAATATTACAAATGTACTAGAAGCAATAAGCAAAACAATGCACATTTGCTGCATGTATCTCTATTATGGGAATAGATGATAAATAAAAAAGCAAGGACAGTAACTCTCATATTAACCATTATTTTTAGTTACTGTCCTTGCTTTTTTATTTATTATGAGATTATGCAAAAGGCTAAACTTCAATATTTATCAGGGAATAGATGACAATCATGGCATAATGCATTTTATAACCCGACCAACTTAGACCTAAATACACTAGTTCACTCATGCAAAACTCAACCTGCTGCTGGAAGTTGCAGGCTTCAACTAACTGATGTTCACTTGTGTGAGTCTAAGTCTCTCAAATTTCTGTGTTGATCTTAGGCACTACAAACACTGTCCTATGTAAGATTTTCTAAATAACTTTCAAATGTTATCTTAAGTTTATCACAAAACAGAAAGTTTGTAATAAATGACATAGTTTAAAATATGGAAGCTCTTCACAGTGAAATACATGTGGCCCATCTTAACTATGGGAATGTATTCAAGACTTCAGGAATTTCACATTTCATAAATATTCTGTTTCTTTTATTTTCTTAACAGAAAACAGACGAGTTTCCATTTCAGCTCTAACTTTGATGACTACAAAGAAGGTTATAAGCTTATCTACTTCCTTCAGTTGAATCAGTTATCATGAAAAATAATTTTTACACAATAGTAAATGCAAACAATACTATTTTTTAATAGGCAATGAGCAAGACAATCCCTGAAAGAATACATTTTGAAGTGCATTCAATACTTATTACACATTAAGCCAACTTACAAGAAAATACCTCTGATTGAAAATTTGTTACTACTGGTAAACAATACTTACATTTAGATTTTTAATTAGAATATATTTATTACCTGCATAAGATGAATATAGATGATAATACAATATAGAGCTAGAATGTGTTGATTTCCAGTATAAGATAAACATCAGTGGTCGTACAATGTAACGCTGTTTGTTATTTATAGTTTCTACACCCATAAAGTATACAATCCTTGCACCCAAAACAGACTGTGTTTTCAGAAAAAGCTGCACACTAGAAGTCAGTACAGCATCATAAGAATCTTGTTCCCTAAAAAATCCCATGGATTAGGAACCTCCTATATTACGATGCTCACTTTAGAAGGGTCATCTGTATTCTCTTCAAATAGATGCAATAACAAAATCAAAAGAGTTAAATCATAGAAAATAAGTTTTAATGCGTGAAGTTGAAATCGATAAACATAAACAAAAACCTAAGTATATGCCTAACAAAAACAATGATAATTGTTTTACAAGAAAAGGTTGACTGACTTCATTTGGGACATGCTTGAAATATGGATAATTTGCAGATTGAACACAAATACAAAGCTGAAATTCAAATTTTAAAAAACTTTTAAGTTAGGTGTACAGTGTTCCCTCGTGTATCGCAGTAGATGCGTTCCAAAACCGCAAAAGGAGAATTTCTGTGAAGTGGGATTGCCAATTTTTCCGTATATATTTATGTCCATTTAAACTTTTAAATCCCTCCCGGTATAACTATCTAACCTTCCTATAACAATACTGTTTATTATTGCTGAAATAGTCACACATATAAAAATCACAAGACACAGCATAAAACGATCTGAACCACATAGCACGTTGTTTCAAACCGATTGAGAGGTTCACCAGATATGAATATTGAAAGCACTAGTCAATCACAAACCAGATATCAAAATGGGTGCCTGTCAGCCATCTTTCATTTCTGCACCAATCATAGCCTGTCTCGCACATCGCTCTGCCATGAAGCTGATCTCGCGTAGCCTTCGCAGACGCACAATGCATACATCTATAGCCATTCCAGTTGGTTCTGTTTCCATTTTTATGCTGTTATAAACTCAAATATATGTTTATAACTGTAAGTATACTCTTTTTTTTCATCTTTACACTATTAATTAAATTTATTTTAAATATTTTAATGGTATTCAATGCTATATTTTTGATCTAATGTTTATAATTGATTTTGATAATATGGGGTCGGCCGAGCCCACGAAAGAAGGAGGGAAGACGAGGGAAGTGGCGAGGGAAGACTGTACAGTCTTTTTCAAAGGGCCAAACAGCAGAATGAGACCAAATATACATGGTCTAACAGATCAATCCTTGTGTTTGTTAAGTCATTGGCAACCCTTATCCAGTGCTATTTGGCAACACTAATCCAACCCAGTTATAGCTGGTTCTCTAACAAGCCAGCTACTTCCCCATTTGATCTTGAGGAATCAACATTTCACAAATGAGTATGGCAAATGTTCAGCCTTTTAACTGCGTTGCACGTTCCACAGCCTTGCCTACATTGTAATATTGCCAAAATATCCCAGGCAAAGCAAACCGTTCATGACGTTTATATGCATTTCAATGAGTCTAGCCAAAACCAAAGGGTCATCAGAAGACAATGAGTGACAAAATTTCAACACCTCGCTTTTTGGCTACCCTCAAAAAGAGTATCAAACAGACCCCGATGTGCCGCTCTTGACATTAGCAAAAAAAAGAGCTATCAGTATCATGACAATCCACAGAGGCCTGAAGCTACTGGACCTAACCTCCCATGCACAAGGTAAGAGGCATCGTTTGACCAACAGAATGAAAAAAGTTATAAACAGGTGTAGAAAATTGTTGAACTGGATGAAATCAAATGGTTCAGCTAACAAGTTCTTCTCTGACAAGAGGATTTTTGTGGTTGATAGAATCTTGAATGCAACGAAAGACTGCTGGATCACCTCCTCGAGCAGTGGGGTCCAACACACGATGACAGCAAAGAAGCCAGCAAACATTATGGCCATTTATGTGGTTTCAAGTGAGGGCAACGTGCTAACACTTTGACTGCAATGTGAGCCACTGGTGGTCACTGAGGGAGTTTTCATTATGCTACTGACTGACCAGTAGTCACTAACTCAATTTTTTAAAATACTTCATTAAAGCTAAATGCAAACACGATCCACTTGATGTTTTCAACATTGCTTGCTACAATTGACTTTAAATTAGAATTGAATATTAAACTTTAGTTTTTCCTGGCACAGTTAAAGTGCCAACTCATTTCCTTGCAAACACAAGAAAGTTAATGCCGCTTTATATTGCGAATTTTTGGAGGACAGAATCATCCCTTGGATGAGGGACAAGGCTGCTGGGACAGAGTGTGTATTCCAACAGGACTTGTCCCCAACCCACACTGCAAAGAAAACGATTAACTTGCTCACAAAGGGTCTGGGGTCCGATTCTGGAAGGATTTCTGGCCCTCCAACTGGTTTGACCTGAACCCCTTGGACTACTATTTCTGGGTGCGAATCGAAGCCAAAGCATGTCAGAGGCATCACACCAGCGTCACGGCACTCAAGGAGGATATCAAAAAGGCAGTAAGGTCGTTTGCAATGGTAGAAATTATTCATGCACCTTTCTAGTTTTGCGAGCAAGCAAAAGCCATCATCATGGCAGAAGGTGAATATGTTAAGTATTTAATTTATACAAAAATTCTAGGTCTGCTTAATAAACTAACATAATTTTATAAATTTCTCATTATTCCATTATTAATGTTTCAGTAAACAATAAAAAATTGAATAGAATTATCTGTTAGACCCTGTATGACATGTACAAAAATATAAAACAGGGTTGGCTCTACTCAACCTTTTAATGATAAAATTTTGAAAACACACAATTTCCTCATTTATAAACATTTTGAGTAGCCATTTTTAAAGATGAAATTGCTTTCATTACAACTAAATTTATCACCCAATCTTATATAGCTGTCCTCACAATACCAATATTGGTTAGGCATACATAAGAAAAAGTAATGGCACATGTTAGGACTCAAATTTAGCATATGTAAATGAACAAGAGAAAAAGAGTGAAACTGAGTTTTAGTAGTTATTATATTTTTGAGACCAACTATTGCAAAGAGCACTCAGTATCAATCAAATGAAATATGGTTGCAAAAGACTTGACTTCCAAAAACTGTTCACTGCCACCAAGCATCAGCTCATAGGAAATAAATGCTTACGCTACACTAATGAGCATTAATATCTCCCGAACACTTTCCATCCCAATAGAGCAAAATCAATCATGCACAAACAATTAAAATACACAAATAAGTATTGATACCAAATAACTAAATAACTCTACATCAAAATATTTATTAAGTTTGGTGATCACTTGAATGATGGCAACAACACATGAAGCAGCAACTATGAGTTTTACATTAGATGTTAGTTTAAGCCTGCTTAATGGCAACAAAAGCATTCCAAAGAGAGGAAGGAGGAAGGCACCATTTAGGATGGAGTTGAGGGAATGTGGAATCTATGCATAAAGGGTATTCCCACAACGGATCCCCAGCACTTAGAAACAGTAACATAAGAAGGAAGGTTATGAAACATGATAAAAGTTGAAGAAAAAAGTCAGAGGTGCTGAAAAACAGGACAGCAGTGAACTAACAAAAGATAATCCTTAACAAAACAAAACAAATTTTTTATTTAAAAAAAAAGAAGTCCTACCTAACTCTCAGCTTAGGACCTCACATTTCTCTCCTGGGAGTGCTAGGTCTGTCCTGTTTTTCCAAAAAATATAGTCCGTAACAAAACAAGAAACCTATTCATTTCAACCAAATAAAGGCATACCTAACCTTTATCTCAGAACATTACATGATTCTCCTGGGAGCACTAATTCCCATAGATACAATAGTTGTACCACTCTGGGGATTAGATTAGATTAGATTATTAGTTAGTTTAAGCCTCCCTATCCGCTACAAAGGCGATCCAAAGAGAGGAAGGAGGAAGGCACCATTTAGTATGGAGTTTAGGGAACGTGGAATCT
>JACJUY010003751.1:54387-65222 GCA_014220935.1 Platorchestia sp. MABIK | reverse complement strand
CGGGCCCTCACATTGTCCCCCTGGGAGCGCTAATTCCCATAGATACAATAATTGCATCCCCCTGAGGGGACCACTCTGGGGAGCAATGAGTTATTAACACAGGGCAGTAGCACCATTATATGTAAAGCACATTACTTACTGCTACTTAAACTGATACTAATGCAGGGCAAAGCAGCTTCAATACTACCCCAATCAGAGCCAATAATTCTTGACTGATGGGCAACTTTCAAATGGTTACAAATGAATTAAAGTCTTTGAAATAAATATATTTGAAAACATACATTAAAAATATACACTAGACACTAGAGCTACCAGTACACACACACCACAGTATGATGCAACTTACTAGTTTTCCAGAGCTCCGCTGCTTGGCAACAAGGGCTTCATCTGCCAAAGCTTTTAGCTGCTCCAATGAGTCAGGAGCTTTGGACAACAAAAGCCGAATTCCCCGACGAATGAGAGGATCAACTTCTATCTGTGACATTATCGACTGGTCAAAAATTGCTTTGATTCTGATGAAGAACCAATTCAAATGACTGCAAAGAGATTTTTCAAGGTGTCAGAGCATGAAGGTGTTAACTCATTTAGAATGAAATAATAAACTTATGACCACTTTACATGGTGCTGACAGGACAATATTTCTATATAAAAGAAAACTTATAATTTATTTAATGAATTCTTATAAAATTGAAATTATTTTCAAAATAGCAAGAAAAAAATCAAAGTTTGCAAAAGTCTGCACAGTTTTGAGCAACTTCTCTGTAGTTATTGATTCATCAACTCAAGTTCTAAAGGTAAAATGGAAAAGTCTTTGATACCACCTAGATAAGCTTGTAGCATTTTACATTGTCTTTGAATAAGGGCTTTTAACTTTTGATATGAAGGATATAGTACTTAAATAATTGGAAGCCACCACTACCTACCAAATCACAGGAGACATCTTAAATATTACACATTATATAGAAACCAGAACTATACATATATGCCAAGATAAGTTGAAATGTCATGATGCGCCAATTCCAATTTTTTTGCCAATGTTAATTCTTCCTGAAGACAATTTTTTCATGGCTAATTTTTCAGAGATAGATTTTCTTCAATCAGAATTTTTCTTCATATTTATTCTGTGAAATAAAAAGAAAACCATGCCTTTTTCAAAGACTCAAATAACATATCAAAATGTAATTCTCTTGCTGTTCCAAGACAGTTGCCCCAAAACAATTTTTGGCTTGTGTAAAATGTTCTAAAAGACAAAAATGATCAATTAAAAGTAGAGAAAATAAATTTATTCATATTGTAGGTGCAGCCCCAGTGACTCCAAATACCATGTGCTTGTGATGTTTGAAATTTGGAATTGAAAGCAAGTTCTGAGAGCAATTCAACTTTTTTTTTTGGCTGACAGTTCCCTGTTAAACATACACAAACAACAAGATGGTTTCCCAAAGTTTCTAACATGCACACCAAATTCATCTAAGGGAGTAACTCAGGGGTCATCCTAGGTCAAAGTATGCTTCAGCATCCATGAGAGGATCACTGGGGGATCCAGCTCATCAGAAATTGACCCTCATGCAGTGCAGCCTGCTCATCAGGCCCTCTTTAGGTAACTGACTGTTCAAAATCATCTTCTACTCCACACATTCACTAGGACATATTTTATTGCATAAACAACAGTCAGGTTGCACTCTTCATCCAACCTTTCAAGAAAGCTCACACCAGAATCCCATTCAGCACATATGGCATACCACTGGCTTTCTCCATCTGGCTCTAACATCACATCCATGAGATGCTCATTCATGCCATTTACTATATTTCAAAACCAGGTCTTCCTACAGTTTCTGGCATATCAAGTTGACTCAGATTTTTCTCTCATACTGCATTTCACTCATCAATCCATACTCTTTTGTCTATCTATCAATTTCATTCATCCACATCTTGCAACAATCCCATTCATATTCACCTTTACTGAACAGCTTAGACCAGTCATTTACAGCTCTGCCAATTGACAAGTGACAAGTTTGCATGCAAATTTGTTTTACCTACCTACTATTTTCATGTTGCCTAATAACTGTTTATTATTTAGCTAACAAAAGTGTTTGACTTTTTGCTGTAGTACTTTGTCCAAAGGTTGGTCCAAAAAAATGTTTTGTTTTAGTCAAGTAGAGAATAACGCTCTGTAAATATAAGTTCCTCAACCACTCAATACACTGCCTTTCATGACATTATTCTTGGAGTGAAAAGGTCTTGAACAACTGCAGATATCTTAATAGCAATGGTATGTAAGTTGAGAAAGAAGTCCATAAAACAAGATTCAAGTTCAAGAGGAAAGTAGTCCCATAAAGTAGGGTGAAGATGAACACTTTTGAACTTTGGTTGTTTGCCACTTGTTTGTGTTTATACTTATCAAACTTCTTTTTTGCATAAACTATGTGTCTTAGTTAGTACTACACTCACATCAAGTATTAGTCTTTAGTGATGTCTTGATTGTGCAAGGGACACAAAATGGCTGCGATTCATCTCCATCCCAGGCATAGTGTAATGGTGCGATTCACCAGTCTCCTAAGCTGTGTTTGCATGGGAGATGGCGCAATCCGCCTGTTCCCCTAACCCGTATTTTTCTGTTTCAGAACAGAGTTATTACTGTTAACTGGTAGAGACTAAGTTCCAAGTGCAGCATAATATTATACGGGCGAATTATTCAGAGCGGCATCATCCAGCAAGGGTAAGGATAATAGGCAGGGAAAGCACCAAAATAAAAGAATGTATAGGCTTATTGAAATATTTATTAGTAAATGATATTGCTTATTCATTGTGTGAAAGTGAGAAACTATATACCTTAATGCCTGTGTTATTATTAGAAGTATTATTTATTATGCGTGGTGGATTGGCAGGAAGACCTCCAATCAACCTCCAACCGGAGAGCAGGAGCCGAGACCAGCGGGCAACACCAGAGCCATCACCCGAAGCTCTGTCGTGTCAGCCACAACCTTGAGGCAAGGAACAGCCCACAACACCTGATTCTTCCTCCGGCATACTCTGCCGCTGCCTTACCCCGGCATCTGCCGCACTCTAGCATCTCCTGCCACATTCCGTCTGACGTGGCCTTACTACCGCATCTCCGGGCGCTCCTGTACACCCGTAACTCGGCGCTCCTATCGCTCTTGCGTGCCTGCCGGCCAAGCCCTGGGTTGGCCATTGTTGCTGTGTGGGAAGCTACTCTTAGGGTTGCTACCATGCTAAACTGTTCCTGGTATAGTTTTCCGTTATGTTATAATTAAGAGTATTCATTATTGTAGGGTTTATCGTAGGTAGTAATTATTATTGTCCGCTCCTGGTTATTTTCATATGTAGACTGAGTGATTATTGTAAAGGTGTATAAATAAACAAAAGAAAAGAATAGTAAACCCATTACCTGGGAGTGTTGGCTTATTTATTCACCTTGAGGCAAAAATAGGAATCATATGTAGGTTTGCCACAACCAATGTATGGTAGCACATGCAATCTAAGCTACACATGTTGATGGTAGGAAGCCTACCTGTCCCCCAACAATAGGGTGAATTTGAACATGATTTTGGGTAGAGGTGGATGGTTTTCTGGTGTTGCTGAAGGTTCTTTTTTTGTAACATTTGTATTTTTTCATTTCGTTTACACAAAAAATTTGCTCAAATAAACTACACTAAAGCAATTTTTTCTACATATTTTCTATCCTTAAACTAACTTAAATTACAAAGTCCTTTATTCATAGTAAAACTTACGTAGGGTAATGCACTGGAAGTGCTGTATCAAATGCAAAGGTCTTTTTTGCTGCATAATTTGAATTGCAGGCTGAGGAAGATCCATTTTGACTATCTCATCAAGAATGTCTAAGATGCCATTTTTGTCTAAGTAGAAGTGTTGTCTCTGTTCATTCAGAGGCTTTGAAAACCTAACACTGTAGCTCACTGGTGATGCATTGGAGATAGATTGGATTACAGCCAGATGATTCTGAATTGTCTTTGTCCCAGATACTTTCACTATTACATAGTAATTAACTTCTGGGCCTTTACATTCAGCAATGTTTTCCTCTTCATCCTTCTACTCTTTATCCATCTTCTCCTTTTCCACCTCATTTCCAAGTCACTTGTTTACTCTGTCAGTGGTTGGATCTTCTTCACTTGCTGAACTTGTTCAACTTTGCCTCATTGTTACCGAGAGGCATCCTAAGGTTCTGATCACGCACTATCGGATGTGGTTTTTGTGTATTCTGTGAGAATATTAGTTTGTAGTGATATAACTTAATAATCAAGATGTGGAATGTCGAAAGAAAAGATGTTGCGAACTATTCTTTTACGAACCATTCTTTTTCCGAAAAATTTGCCTGGCTAAAATTTTCTAGAATTTACAACTAGACAAATCTTTGCATTTTAATAGCTAAACAAATTTCTGTCTTTGAGCACTATGGCAAGAGGGCAAAGTAGCCTGGTAAGTATGTTAGGGGCGATTTTCCACTGTGCTGAGAAAAAAAGCTGTTACAATGGGCGTCGAAGCGTGTTAGAGACATCCAAAGTCGGAACAAGCAACGGTTTTACGGTCGCAATCTCAATAGCTAGCTTGTAACGAAATAGTATATCTCGGCTTGTTTTCTTTCGTCTAGCTATGCAGCAGCAAAGGGACAGTGGACAGGATGTCGTAACCGCGGGACTCTACATAGGGGAAATTTTGCTTGGGCAGCGTCCATTCTCATATTTCAAGAGCTCGAGAGGCTAGCCATCCGTCTATGTCACCCTTGTAGTGGAGACCTGTACCAGACTGCTTGCTCAAGACACTCTACAAACTGAACACAAAAACACAAATATACAGACACACACACACCACACACACACGCAGGCGTGAGCAAGTGTTCACGGCTGATCTACGTCGAGCAATAGGCGTGGCCTACAAAGTTGGTTCCGTCGCACAACCATTCGTGACGCTGGAAAAATGTGGACATTGAAGCCGCCCACAATAAGCACCAATGGAAGTAATGGATGGCGATTGGGCACAAAGAAACTAGCTAATAAAAGTTCAAGACACCAAAACCAGCAAAAATTACACCAATCAGGATTAAAATGCTGTCACTGTAACCACGAAAATTTGTGAAGCTTCTGGAAGAAACCAGGCCAGACAGATATACGGGTGCGACAAGAAGAATCGATGTCTTGGTTGGAAGCTTGAACAAGGGAGGTGTCGATACGGGGAAGGTCGGCACTGCTGCTGACCTTTCCCCGACGCAGTGTGTTAATTGAATTAAAGTGTCGGAACTGATCAATCTGTGAGAATACACACCGAGGAAGTCAAAAAAGGGCAAGTTTCCAAGAAAGTGAGCAACGTTAAATAAACATTGCCATGTCTCACTACTAGCAAGTGCAGTACCACCAACAAAGCAATAACCATCGAGGATGACCAGACGCCAGGCAACAAAGTGCACAAATTCCTCCTGTGCCAACCACACCCCAACAACCTCTGCAAAACACAAAAATTTCAATGAGCAGCATGAAGCAAACAGGCACAGCATTTCAACGACTCAACCGTGCTAATCCATGGAGAATTCCACGTCAACTCCAAGCTCGCAAAAAACTCCAGCCTGCCAATTTGAATCGCACAGCTTCGAAGTCTGCAACAGAGCCAGGCACTGCGAGTCCTGCAGCAGTCAAGCTGCCAGGCAATCAGCACTCAAAAATGGGAACTCAGAGTGCAGTGCCGCCATACACCAACCAGCACCGGTCTGCGAGGGAGAGTGAGCGGCAGAAGCGGCCTAATCAACCGGGCGTGTATCCTTCATCCTTCACGAGCGGAATTAAAGTGGTGCCAGCGACACATCGCAGAATTATTCAAGTGTTTTGTGGGGTTTGAGCCTTCTCAAACCCCACAAAACCCCAAAGTTCAAGCACAACGCTGCACATAGAACAGTGCTTTCAAAATGGCACGCTGGTTATAAAAATTTATTCGTGTTTTTACTGCAGTGTAGTGTACTTAGCAGAAAGGTGTGATTCGGTTATAACGCGAGCGTTCGAGTGGCGCGTGATGCCAAGTGTTCTAAAATTTTCTGGCACCTTGTGGTGAGCAAGGTTTTACTTGGTCATGTGTTGTCTTCATTACTTCCTGATCTCACGTTATTTAGAATAGCCTTAAATTTTGTGCAACTGTGAATCATTTGCTCATGCTTAATAATCGATAATTTTGATTCTTGCTGAGCATCACACTTTTCAGAATACCATGTCGTGTTGAATTTGTATGTTGGCAATGTCATGCGTACCTTGCATGAAAGCACTTGTGCCCTTTTTATCATTTCGTTCAAATATTTTTGTATGCTTTATCCACGCATCTGACATTAAAATAAAGCATGTTTAAATCTTTCAAATTGAGTCATTTGGTCCCATGCTGATTAAACTAAGATAAGCTCGTGGTGCATTATGCTAATTCCAACTATTCCTATTTTAAACCTTTTCTGTCCATCCTGTTCCTGTGTATTTTCCATCTTTAATTTCCTTTCTACTCTGACTGTCGAGGTTTAAATCCCTCAAATTGTTACGAGAGACAATAGCCGCAAGGCCAACACGGAATCTCGTATCGTGACAAGTTTGCATGCTTAATTTTTGTGTTTTTTCTGTTTTAGTCTAGATTCTTGCAGTGCTATGAACTATTATTGTACATATATTAATCTTAAACCTGGAACACCTGGCTTGCTCAAGTTCCATCATCTTGGGAGGTGAGTTGAATGGTTCTTCTAGTTATTCAGCATGTGCATTGTTGGAATTTTAAGTTCATCAATTTTGGTTTCTGGTTTGGTTTGCTATTATTTTTTTCCCCATCGTGCCTTGAGATGTTTACTTTGATTTCCTTTGTTTAGCGTTGAAGTTTTGTTTATCCTTCATGATCAATTTACTGATATAATTTGCACTTTTGATTTATTTTGATTTGAGATTTATTTGCTTCAGATTTTTGTTTCCTGTATTCTTTTTGTAAAGCCTGGCTATGAAAGTAGCTTGTAGTTCTTGTACTGTAAGTTACACTCATTCTTTTCAGCTGGCAAGTCAACAACTCATGTCTATGCTCCCTACTCTTGGCCCATCTTGTCATACCTGTCTGTACATTCTCTACTATTTGCTTTGTCTCTGGATTAGTTGTTTCCTATATTCTGGTGCTGAGTAAACGGTAATAAACACTAAAGTTTCATTTCACCAGTAGTTTAAGACTTGCTATACAGTATTGATGATGTATTATAGGAAATTCTGAGTCCGCAACACCATCGTCAAAAAATTTAAATTGTGTAAAATCTATTATAAGTTTTTGAAGTTTGAGACTGCTAAATAACCCCTTTAGGATGTTTGCTAACCAATGCTATATGTTAGAAAAAGTTGAAAGTTCTGTAGCAAAAAATAGGCATTACATGTTTATAGGTATCATTTTTTATATATTTCCAGATAACACATT
This sequence comes from Platorchestia sp. MABIK, assembly GCA_014220935.1. Lineage (NCBI taxonomy): Eukaryota > Metazoa > Arthropoda > Malacostraca > Amphipoda > Talitridae > Platorchestia > Platorchestia sp. MABIK. The sequence goes on along the minus strand of JACJUY010003751.1, from coordinate 57,776 downwards.
ATTTTCCAATTGACACTTTTATTTTTTAACCAGGTTCTCCGTTACACTAATTAATTAAAACTGCAACATTTTTTCAGTATGACTATTTCATTTTATATTAATTTTGTAAAATTCTATAACCTTTCAAAAAAAAGGCTCTATTTTTGCTCAACTTTGCCCCTAGTTCAACTTCATCCCACCACTTTACGGTAGGTGTTGAAAAACAGGACAACAATGAACAAAACAAAAAAAGGCTTACCTAATTATTAGCTTAGGACCACACATCCCCTGAGAGCACTAATTTCCATAAGTAGTAGTGAAGTTGTATTCTCCCTGAGGGGTTTATTTCTACACTGAAGTGTAGCTTCAGTTTTTAATTTTTGCTTTGCTTGTATACAGTGTTTTGTTACTTCAGTTCAAGATTTAAGCTTTCTTAAGTAAGATTTTTATGTTTCAGTTAAGGGAAGCAAACGCTTATTCCTATGAATTCTTTGAAAAATAAATAAGAAACACTTTGGGAGGGAAATGAGCTTTTGGGTTTTCACAGCATATTTATAACATTCAAATAGACAGTTGTAGCCCTAAAATTTTTGGAATTTACCCACACCCCCTCACCCCATCCAGAGGCAAATTTCTCAGCCATTATTATACATAGAGACGATTAGTTTTTTTGTTCGATTCACAATGAACAACTCTACAAATATCCGAGACAATTTATATTGATTCAGAATTTTTTTTATATAATTTAGAATTTTTAAAATCTGATTTATTTTTTTGCAACAAATTTTTTTTTCAACTAATCAAAAATCAAACTTATCAAAAAACTACTTCAGGTATTTATATTACCCACCTTGATCTTCACGATGCAAAAAGGATTCCCTCCATAGGTGAATAACTGTAGCTGGAATTGCCCCTCTAAGTCGAAAAAGCATCTTCGGCCAGAGCGAACAGCTGCATTTGATATTCTAGGCATTTCACAGGACGGACAAGCACAAAACCACTCACTAGAAGCGCGGCTACACTATGCGTTTCTTCGTGCAACTTCGTGCAAATTTGGGCGCAACTCGCCCAAATTTGAAGCATGCAGGTCGGTTGCACGAGTGCTGCATGAACTTCCACGGTGTGCGGTTTTTGACGCGTCTTCTTGTGCAGCAAACATCTGTAGCGCGTAGTTAGGAGTGAACTACACATCATTTCAGGGTTATCGCCCGACAGCTCTCCCAGTTTGCAGTTGCACTTTATCATTGAGTGTTCTGTTGTACTTCTGTTTGTTGCTTGCACTTTCTACAATGAGTGATAGGCTACGCGAGCTTGTGCTCCAGCTCAGAAACCAATTTAGAGCAAAGGAATGCCTCCGAAACGTAAAAAATTCAACGTATAAAGAAGCAAATTCATAAAAATTTGCTTACAAAACTATGTTAACATCTCTAGACCCTGAGAAGGCATTGACAGTTGGTATAATAAAATTAAAATTCAAATATTGAAGACACAGTATTTTGAAACCGAATGAAATGTAAAGCTTTTAAAAAAAGATCAAAGAAGGTACAGAGGATGTACAGCGACTGACCCTATCTTGCTATATGTTGTCATTTTTTAATGATGGGGGCAGAGAGCCGGCAGTCAACATCAAATTTGCATCGTCAAGTAGTGGCTCAGGTAAGTCATGTTTATTATTTATTTGTATATAGAAAAATAAAAGTTAAATAATTCCTCCCATAGCATTTGTACTTGAGTGAATAAAACTAAAATCAAAAATGAATACCGTGTATAATTTTTTTAAATATATAGCATTCATCTCGAGTAAATCAACCCTGTTTCTTGTTAATTAGATAGCTTAACCTGAAATTAGTTTGAAGCATAGTTGGGTAGTTATGTCTTTGACTGTAAATAACTTATACATGAAGGAAATAAACAGGTAGCGTATGTCACTTGTCGTTCCTGTTTTCTTCTTCCCTATCGCACATGCGATAGCTACTGATCGGAGCGCACGTTCATCTGCATCTATTCCCTCTGGGCCGCGGCGTGCAACTGAACCCCGCTGCTCCGTGAAGTGTAGTGTAGCCGTTCATGCATGCCGAGGTTAAAAAACGCATAGTGTAGCCTTACCTTAAGAAGGTCAAGAGACCACTAAGCCTCTCTAATGAATGGACAGTTGTCTGAAACTAAAGAAAAAATTTTTGGAGCAACCAACCACAGCTTAGCAGAGCCACAGCTAGTCTCTCTGAGAGACCAACCTCACTTGTGTGGGTTTGAGTTGCAAACATGGGACAAATGACGTTTCTACGCGATAGAGGAAGCGTTTAGGAGCATTTTCAAGCAATAATCTCATTATCAGTTTTGGGCCCCAAAAAACTGTCTGCTTCCCTTAAATTGTTTTCATTGCTTTATGTTATGAAATTGAATTTCTATTCCTCCTACTTTGGTAGAATTAAAAAAAAATCAACATATTTTTTTTGACATTTTCTATTTAAATTTTGAAGTGTGTCTGCAGTTACTCTATCTATTTTTATTGAGCTACATGAATGAATGAGATGAAAATGAATAACTCAATGTGTGTGAAACATCTAAAGATATATATAAATGTTCATTTTCAAATCCACTAATGAGATAAATAAGGAGTAAACAATTTTGGCTGCTCTGACTTTGTAAATCAATTAGTTACTTTCCTCGAGTTCAAAATAATTTCACTAATTTTTTCTTTACTGAATTACTGAACATTTAAACCAGGAATTTAAACTCAGATTCTCCAATATGAATGATTTGGAAATACCAGTAGATATTTTAACTATATTAATTAGTTTGTAACTCCCTTACAGCAGCAAAGACAATCTCATGGAAGAAATAAGAAGGAATCAAACAATTAGTATGGACTATAGAAAATTAAGAATCAATATACATACAAGGTGCGTTTCTATGCAGTTAGGAAGCATTGAAGCAAAGGAGAAAACATAAAACTAAGAACATTCCAGAGGGCCAAACAAACATAGAAGTCTCAAACGTAATGTTGACTTTGGAAAATGGCATGAAGCTCTACACTTGATGGAAGAATAGGTAGTTTGGTAGATGTTCAAGGAGCAGAGTAAGACTAAAGGCTGAGGACATGCAACTCTCAAGACATGATGAAAAATTTTATTTCGAATTTTAATTATATTTCCAATTCAATGAATCAAAAACAATTGATAGCCATACCTGAAAAATTAGTAAATGCTCAGTGCTGTGCAATATTCATTCAAGAAATAGGAAGGATTTTCTTTCCTCACTGGAGGGTACAACAAGCAGATAGCCCAGGAGACATAACCCACTTTCCTTCTAATCTTTCAATAAAATGAATATGAAAAATTTGCTTTTTCAGTTTATACAAGGTGTTTCAGAACATGAGGTACAAAATTGCATACCAAGTAGAAATGGCC